>DWTO01005308.1:0-10846 GCA_018244755.1 Jemadia pseudognetus
AATATATTACCGAAAAGAAGCAGATTCATATAACTGGTAGCGGTTGGAGCAGAATTGTTCTGGAGTGGAGAGGAGAGTGTCGCACTGATTGGATGCGAGGAGGTGCAGCAGTCCCGGCCACTGGCTGATGATGAATACCAATAATCTCATTACCGAGTGCTAGACACATTATTCTAGCTTCACTTTAAAAGGGTATATATATTTGAAACCTATTGAATATACGTTACAGTAACACAAACTTTTTTAAAGCTTTCTTTGGAATCAGTTGACCGTGTGAAGTGACGTCCAAACACATTATTATTATTACGGACATCAAGGACAACCAAATGTTTACAATGCTACTGAGTATTTAGCAAATATATTATTGTTATTATTATGTTTTAGTACTTCCCTTTCAATGTCACATAATTACTGTCACCCTAAAGATTATTGTTTCAAAAATATTGCGCCCATAGACAAAAATAAATAGTACCTACCTAAATAGTGAATTGTAATTAAAATAACATGGACGTGTATATGTGCATGTAACGTTGCATTCAAAGTGTCCAAGTGTTCTGTGACGCATTTGTATAACATGGGTCATGTTGACACAATTAGGCCACTGTCGAGACTTTTGTAATGAAAAGCATTAAGTACACAGGAATACATTGTCTTCGTAATTGTTATATCGAAGGTTATATAAATGTTGTTTATACAGTTTTATTGCATTCGTTTATATGACACTCATTTTTGTTCTTGTTTTATTTGTTTTGGTTTGTTTGTTCTTTTGTTCCTCGCCAGTTGTTGTTGTATTGTACATATGTATAAAATATTCCTGCTGAAGCACCACATATATTTATTTATTGTTTCACAATCTTCCTCCGTAGCCAAAGCTGGGTACCGCATTTGCTAGACATTTGCGGAGGCGGTCTATGTCTTGCGGTTGACTGGGGTCGACAAGCAACTGATGTTGAGGTTGACTTGGTTGTATTTTGACGTGTGATAAACATACAAAGGTCGTATTTTGACTTGTGATAAACATATAAAGGTCGTATTTTGACTTGTGATAAACATATAAAGGTCGTATTTCGACTTGTGATAAAGATATAAAGGGGGAACACCAACATTGAATTATTACTACTTCTTTCAATGCACAGCGTCGTTCATCTTTATATTTTATTATGACTACACTGGTCTGCATGACACCGTTGGAATTGGAACAATTTCAAATGAGAAGGATCAAGGGCCACAATCTACCACGCTGGCCAAGTGCGGGCTGCTATAATGCTTTGAAACAAACTTAGCGTGTTTCATTTGTTTTGCGGTAAAGTCGGACCACTCGCGGACACACTGTGCAACTACAAAGTAGGCCCATGTCAGTTTATAGTAACAATACTACATTACAACTTTATACAGCCGAGCGGTCAAATGTAAGTCAGTTCAGTTTTTTTATTTACATAATGACGTGGACCTAATAAAACTGGTGAAACTTGTACACTACTACTAGACGCCTTTGCCTACCTCTACGGGGATTACAGGCGTGATGTAAAAGTTTTATATCCTGGATCACAGTTATCACATTAATATAAAATTGTTATATTAATATAATATAATGAAAGTATGCAAAAGAGTGTAGTACTGTAGTACACTCCCACGTTTCACTGGTTACGTTTCTCTTCCATAATAAAATAGGTGAGCCTATTGACGTACACCGGCCACCTATCAATACTTCAAGCTTTGACTAGAAATGTTATAAAAATCCAATAGACCCGACCCGGGATTTGAACCCAGGACCTTCCCATCAGCAGTCGCGCTTGCAACCAACACGAACAACGAGGCAGTCCATGAGAAATATTGAGAATGGAAATGTGTATTATTGGATTTCACGTGTGGGAAATTAGGCGTGGTAATCAATATTACATAATTAACATTTCCATGATACCGTAGTTTTGATATCAAACTATTACTCATTTAACTATCAAACTCGTGCCGTTCATAATTAACGAGCCATACGTTTTGACGTCCGATAGAGAAGGGTTGGCACTTGACATGGATTCCAAGGACGGCGATCGGGATGTGGATATCATTGTAGATACGTACAATTTATAGCGCCATCCGTCCAAGTCATTTTTATAAAAGAAAAGAATAAAAAAACACGTTTATACGTGTACTCATCATGCTCAAGTTGTAATAAGAAAAACCCAAATGTAGAGAAAATAAGTTCCATTATTTATCGAGGTTAATTATTATTTGTCTTGTATCATGTTGTGTCGTATAGAAATGAATTATTTTATTATTACACATATTACGACGCCATTTATTCTCTCACCGGTTTTGATTCTGTATATTGTGCAATTAGTATTTAATTTTATAGGTTTATTTCATTACTGACTCGGCGAACTTCGTACCGCCTAACAGTCAATGAAAAAAGGCAAGTCAAAGAAAAACATGCATTTTCTAGATTAAAATTAGTCCAGAATGGAAAATTTCTGCCCAAACGAATGTCAGATGTACGTTCGTGTGATCCTCTTGTCTGGTCGTTTATTCGTACTTTCGTAATTATTATTAGGACTTACGTATAAATATCGTGAATAGCATTTCCAGAGTTTAATATTACATACTAATATATCGTCACTCCAGGGCTCTTACAAGACAGATAAAGACAACCGATGCCTTAAAAAAATTAAATAAATACCTTTTCAGTCAAGTATCCTTCACGTAAGCGTAGTAAGAAAACAAAAAGTATTTTAAAAAGGTACTTGTTTACAAGACAAAGGATAACCAGTAAGAGAATAAAAGTCAAAATAGCCCGGAATCGGCGTGGTCATTAACGGAAAAATGACACAGATGAAAGGTAGTGGACATTACGATTGAACACGATAATAGCGATAAAGGCAAAATACTAATGGCATCGTAAAAGGGAATGGTTCTCATAGAATTAGGAAGTAAGTGCCTCAGTGGAGGGGGCGAGGAGGTGTCGCAGAAGAGGACATCAGGTACTTGTGGTATTACTGAATAACAACGATAATATAGATTTCTTTGTGTAAAGCATAGTATTTGTCTGAAATGGAAGGAAGCGTGAAAGTATTGGTTACTAGTTCAAAAAATATACAATTATAAGGGACTGACGAAAATTATTGCTTAGGACATTGTTATGCAAACTTACATCGAATGTTTACATTGATTATCGAATTATATATGTGGCAAGAGCAATTAACGTGACGGAATAGCATTAAAGATTCGTTCGGTGTGTTATTACATACCTATTGGCAGAAGAAAATTAAAAATTACCGTAGTTTCAGATAAAGATACAGATATTTAGCAGTCGGTGCTCTCTGCTTACCCCGTAACGGACCTGACATAAAGATATGTATGTACCATAGCTTGAGTACATTTACTTCTTGATACCTAGTAAAAATATACACTTTGAGGAGATTTGAACACCGTAGAGTTTACAATAATGTTCTCTGGGGTGTGTAAAGTTGTGTTCGACAGTAGAACGATGAAAGCGTTTACAAATATGATGATGATTTATGGATTAAATTTATTTTTTAACAAAACTAATACTATTCGCTTCAAACTATTGATGATACAAGTAGCTCAGATACAATGAAAACTCGTTTACAGAATTTGGACTCTTGATCGTGCAAATTACAAGCGAATTTTGAGATCAACGATCGTTTGCCGCCCGTGCGATCGATTTGCAAATCGTTGGTAATATTATTCAATTACTTCTTACAAAGTTTGTTGGCATATCAGCGTTTAACACATTAGATCTCAATTTCAACTTCGTTGAGTCTTTCGGCATCTTTACCTTTTGTTCAGTTAACACTTTTCAAATTGAGCATAAATTTATTTTTGAATTTTTATGGTTAAAAATACTGACATAAGTTGACATCATTATCAAGACATGACACTCGTAGGTATGTACTGATATGTGTCTGGGACGATGAGAATAACTGAATTTAATTCTGACATTCAATGAACACTATTGTGACAGTAATTCTTAGTTGGGTTAGGCATACGCTAGAAGTTCGCAAAATGTATGTGATGATTGGTAGAAAGACTGACATAATGTCCTGATTGCTTTTGTTTCATGCAAACTAATATTACTACATAGTATAAAACGAAGTCCCGCGTCTGTCTGTCCCTATGTAAGCTTAGGTCTTTAAAAGTACGCAACGGATTTTGATGCGGTGTTTTTTTAATAGATTCAAGAGGAAGGTTTATATGTATAATTCATGCATAATATAGTAGAGAAACACTAATAATTTTATTGGGTTCTAATGTATTGTCGTAAATAAACACTTTTTTTGCGATTACCTTGCAAATACTGGCTGAACCTTACGAGATAGATCAAAATAATGTACTACAGTATTCTTCTTCTTCTTCTCGTGCCTCTCCATTACTGAAGGTTGGCCGTTAGCTCCCTGAATCTGTCTCTATCCATGGCCAGGCGAAACAGTTGCTCGACATTGGTGATGCCTGTCCATTCCCTGATGTTCCTGAGCCATGACTTCAGTATTGTACACCTTAAAAAAGTCTACAAAATGACCCGGATGGTATATGTCGTCGTTCCGGATGGTATATGTATATGGATGTATATGATGGTGTATCTCTTAGGGATAACCCACAATTACAATTTTTTATCCTTTACTTTTATTTACGAAGCGATTTTAAGCAATACAGCATTAATTCTTATCCAATTACGTACTTAAATTAAGTACCTTAAATACATTGTGCATTTAAAATAGATCAATATGACCCTGTATATCATGTAATTTGAATGTATATTTTCGAAGATATCACAGATTTAAAATGCAGGGACAGCGGCTTCGGCGATACCGGCAGGGGGTCCGCTGCCGCGTGCCTACAACACCCGTGCGAAGCCGGGGCGGGTCGCTAGTGTTACGTAGCATATCCTATACCTACTATTAATATTATGAATGTGAAAGTTTGTGAGTATGAATGGATATTTATTACTCTTTCACGCAAATACTATTGAATCGATTACGATGAAATTTGGCATGTAGGTAGCTGAAGATCCAGAATAACAGATAGGCTACTTTTTATCCCGGAGTTATCGAGGGATCGGGATTTACACGGGAATAACGCGAATTTATTTTGTTGCAAGGCGACACGAAGTTCGCCGGGCCAGCTTACCCGTTTCCTAATTGAAAATACTCGTAGATACATTTATCGCTTCTGCAAACTGAATGCGCGATCTAGCGGCACGGCGGCGCCAAACGCGGTAGCGGGAGCGGGGGCCTATATACCTATAGACCTATGACTAGGGCTTTGCAATACTTAGCTACCATATTTCTTATGTTGATAATATTGATACGTTATGGTAGGGTTTCCAAGCGGACGAAGTCGCGGGCGGCCTCTAGTTTCTTATAATTTTGTTAACATAAAGTGGTCTGAGATTTCTATGGCTTAAAGTACATACAGTTCATATAAGTTTTGCTTCGATATTGAAATACCTAGTAGGTACAGGTCGGTACAGAATAGAGACACGGTACGTTTCTTACAAATTAGTTTTATACGAGCATGTTTTTATTACGAATGGCGCGCATTAGCGTAGGGCAGGAAACTCATGTTACTCACAACGCCGAGTAACTTTTAAACGTTCATAAATTTCTCGGCTCCAAGCAAATTTGTTTCAAAAGTTCCATTTTGTTCTGGGAAATTTGTTGGATTTTTTTTCTCGGTAGCGGCTTATCCACAGTATCAGCTTTTTAGTTTTTATCCATTGGACGGTAAAAACTTGTAGATTTTATGACTTTTCAAACTAGATTTTATTTGAATACTATGTTTAAGCTGTTTATTTTACCCTTGTACCTTTTTATTGTACAAATGTAAGTTCAACAGGAAAATTCAAGTCAATTAATATTGCATCAGCGTTTTGTATGTTAATTCATTTAAAGGCAACATTGGCTATGGTAATGAATGTTAATTGCTGGTCGCGTTGTTTATTGAGTGCATTTTCAAGTTGGTTGAAAATTGGGCAGGTAATGTATCATGGGCCTGTTTATGTATGAATGACTTGCTGGTTTGAGTAGCGTATGAATACTTCTTGCTTATACATACTCGTATATTTTATAAACGTAACGGGTGCGACGTGAAAGTGTACTACATCGCTCTGCCTACCTCTTCGGGGATTACAGGCGTGGTGTTACGTATATATTTCATATTGTTTCATGATATGCTGACGTTTGGTTTCGATCCCGCCTCATCGAGAGCGCATACACGTTCTAAGATGCAACTCACATGTCTAGTCCAAGCTCTTTGGGCTTGAAAATGTAAGTCTTTTTTATGTATTTTACAGATTTAAACTTCTATTTTTGAAATAATTATATATGCTATATATTTATTGAATTCATAAACATTAACATTTTTCATTAGTCACTCCAGTAGTAGTTTTTTGGACATTTATGACCTTCTATTATCTTTCGAATGCAATGTTTCATTCTGACTCGGTGAACGGCATTCAACACAGTTTTCAAGCGCAAAAATGTTTATTTGATTTTAATTAGATTGCCTAAAAGTAATCGATTTTTTTATATTAACATACGGGTCAAAATTCTCTGGCGCGATATAAAGTACACAGATCCAGTGTGCCGGTCAGCTGAATATTTATGAGATTATGTGGCGCCGTATCGCAGTTCACTCGAGTACTTTTTGACACTTACGAGTACCTGTTCCCTTGTGAATTGCTTGTAATTATGATTACCAATTTGGTTCCCAAATTTGTCTATCGTCATTGCAATCATTATTTGCCAATAGTCTCTTCCGGAACTAAAAAAAGGTAAACAGATTATTACGGCGACAGTTTTAATTATTATCAGCATGTTCTTTCCAAAATGCAAACATGTTCTATTACAGTAAAATCTATCTGCCAACTTATTACGAAAATTCATAGGGTGTGATTTTTCAAATAAGCCTATTTCTAATTCATCCACTATCGCTGATTGGATTGTAACTTGGAATAACCTAAAAAAATTCGTTCGGAACTAAAAATTACTTTTCCATTTCGTCTTCGATTTCATTTCAGCTAGGTGACATTTTTTACACGGCTTCAGTCTCTGACTAATGTCCTAATATCGGATGTTATCGATCAACCTTCGAGAGAACCATTAGGACGCACGATTGACATATAATGATGACGTATTATTTTCGTGGTGAACGCTTCTAATTTCTTTCTTAAGGTTTTTTATTAACGTAACCATTTGTATGATATGGTTATTTAACTGTATATGAATAAGAAAAGAGAGATAGACAGACGTTCTCAAATGTTATCTACATTTGTGTGAGGAGTGTTTGTTATGTGTTTGAGTAAGAAATTATCTCCGCATGTGTGTATTTAGAAAGGTATACTGATATATGTTTAATTATCAGTTGTCTTGTTAGTCAACATGGTCTCTGCTTAGTTTAGGATCAGACGGATGTGTGCGAGTTTCCAAAATTTTAAAGTACGAGTAGCCGTAAATGTTTGGTTGGTATTAAAATTTTTACTTACAACATTGTACCGGAAATTATAAATAATGTCATTACAATGCTCTATATACGTAGAGCGGTTCACAAGTGGCTCTGGTGAAATGCAAACTTCAGCGCGTTACGGCAGTTTTTATAGTTTCGGACTAATTTTAATGAACCGCGGCTACTTGGGGAAAGCGTAGTTATATTGGTTTTCTTCTTGAGCTTCTGAAAGTACATCATCAAAGTTTTAAATATCACTTAGTTCAAGTAAACGGCGTGTGCACTATAAAGTGGAGTATGCTCCCGGTTTCCATACTTGAGGGATAGAATATGATCAGCAGTGGGATGTTAATGAATTAAAACGGATGAGTATCATAAGTATGTGGAATGAAAAGATCTGTTCTGAATAATCTGGTAGATGTCACTTGTTTCCTTATTTTATTTTGGATAAATATTATCGGATTATAAATACGAATAACCATTAAGATTTATAGTAAAATTGATGTTGATGACTGTGCTCGCTCGCTCGCTCGCTCGTCCAGTAGCTAGTGAGTTCGATTCGAAACCAGCACAAGTTTTTGTTCTGTGTCTGGGTACCATCAGCCGTTTGATTACTATATATAACACAGGCTCGTTTTGAGTCCACATTGTAATCAGATTGCGTGTGTTTTAATGTTCCAAAATTTTTAACGTATTAGACATATTATTAACTTATAGTCGGCTGCGTTTAATTTACATAATACAACATATCAATTTTGACACTTTGCCCCTCCAAGTTACAACCGTTCACGTCGAGTAACAATTGTTATCGCTTTTGTTATAATCGATCGGTTCGTGCTCGCGCCGCGGTCGCCCTCCGGCATGAAGCCGTTAATCCGCTCGTCGGGCGAGATTCAATCAAGCGGATTCGTTTTGTTTTGTTTATATAATTTTGTTTCGCTGCCCGCATTTCGTCCTCCTAGATACTGGAACCAGTAGCTATAATGTCATTTTAGAAACCTACATTTCCGCACGTGGGAGATATAATTATGATTGAGAGATATAATTATTGACTGCCTCGTTGGTCGTGTGCATTGCAACCGCGAGTGTCGATCGAGAGGTCGTGGGTTCATATTCTGTGTCGGGCATTATCAGATTTTTCTAACTTAGACTTTCTGGTAGTGACTCGGAGTCCGGATATTTGTCCGATGTGTGACTATAGGGTTTTCACCTATTCTATAGTGGGACGCAAACGTAACCGCTGAAACGTGTTTGTGTTGTCGACATATACCATTTCTGTTGTTACGTAAACCGTATAACTGATAAGGGTGGTCTAATAAACAGAAGGAAATAAAAGAGAATAAATAAAGTGTTAATGCCTTGGTCTCACTTGAAATTCCCATTATCAGCATGCGCTCAGAATTTGTGCTTGGTGTATGGCAATAAGCTCATCCCAATTTCATGGTGAGACGTATAACATAACTGGCGAAAATTGGGAGTATTACACTCCTCTGCCTGCCCCTTCGGGAAATACAAGCGTAATGTTATGTTACGGGAAACAATAAATATCTCGGGACATCTTCACACTCGACAATTTGATCTCAAAATAAGTCCCAAGAGGCTGTGTTTTGTGAAACAGACGGCTGATAAATTACAATTATACCTTTAATATGTAGGTACATACTTATATCGACAGTTTCTTTTACATCCAGGCATCGAGCAAACACTTGTGTTCATGATAGAAATGTACGTCCTGGGTGCGAGCTAAGCCCACGACCTCTGGTTCAGGGGTCAGGTTGACTAACCGCTGAACTAACGGGCGAGCTAAGTGTGGTGAATTACATTATGATACTGTGATGTACTCGTAGCGAACGAGGCATCGCGTTTCAATCGCGCGATCCTTTCGCGTGGGATCCGCTTGATAGTTCTAGTTTATTTCTATTTATTTTATGAAACGTTGTTTGAATTTCACTCCAATAGTTTTGTGAGTAAACATCGTTATACTGCGTGTGAAGTACAAGCTCTGATGTAAACCGCTTTAGAAGATCATAGACAGTTGCAACCTGTGACATACCGTACATAGCATGGCGCAGGCCGTCATAAAGTGCAGAGAAGTTTCCGACAATGTACAATGTCATCATCAACCTTCTTACCGTTCCGTTCCTGAACACGGGTCTATTCGGTCGACGGGTCGAGACGACTGAAGAGAGTACCGAGTCTCTAATACTTGGCCATTAAGGGCAGGTGTCTAGCGGTGTCCGAGTTCAGTTTTAGTAAAATAAAAAGGAATCGCTGACAAATCTCTTCCGTCGCGATCCCGTCACGTCTCGCTCGTCACGTAATCTCCAATAATCTGCACTTACAGCTTTATATAATAATGTTGTGTACAGACGCGGTCGCGATGCCGCGCCACGTGTAAACTTACTTAGTTCCTAATTATATCTATTCTGATTCTCAATTTATTGATTGTATTCCTTGAAAAAAAAAACGAATCGTTGAATATTTAAATGTTTTTAATACTACCGTAACATATACAATGCTATCATATTCATGCTATTTCTAGGCTTCTGGTATAGTCTAACATGACCATGTAGGTCGGAACCAGAATACGAGCTACGGTCTCGTCTCTGTTGCAAGCGGCGACTAATAGAGTTTTGGGATTGAGGACGGCTAAGAGCGGGAGCTCGAACTATTTTATCTAGCAATTCCTGGTAAGGTGACCGTATGTGTGAAAGAATACTGTCGTGGGAACCGGAGGATGGGCGTGGATAAGGCAGCATGCCTCAGGTGGCCGAGGAAGACCATCGAGGAGGTCTTAGTGCTGAAAGTCCTACATAACCCGATGTCCCTCACTGGATACCAGTTACGTCTTGAAACGTTCACCCCGTAAAAAATGTATTGTATAAAACAACATATGTATATTCATTTACATCCTCGAAATTATTTATATTAACGGTCCTTGTTATCAAATAGACGTGTAATCTCATCAAAAGCGATCTCCTCACGTTTGTCACTTAGCGGCTATAATCCGCAATTACTAATATGTTGTTGTGTTAAAACAAGCAGTGGTAGCTCTACTGTTGGACAGGGTGGAAGTGGTCACAAATGCTCTTCGTGTGGTTTTTAGGAAGATTTGCGAAAGAAAACTTTGAAATTATTTTATTAAAATATATAATAATATTATATTAAAATGTTATCATCCTTACCAGCGCCTCTCACATATAGTACAATATAGGTTTTTGTTTATACTCCCCAGGCTGGTCGCTGGACCACGGTTTCTCGCGTCACTTACGCTGCTACGTTAGCTGCCAGTGCTTTCAACTGTGATATGACGCGATAAGCCATTCGACAGTAGGAAGGTATTATAATAATTAAGTCATACAGTAGCCATATACTAGTCATAAGTAGC
>DWTO01005309.1:0-10846 GCA_018244755.1 Jemadia pseudognetus
GACCCGGGAATCGAACCCAGGACCTCTTGATCGTCAGTCGCACTTACAACCAACACGACCAACGAGGCAGTCAAACGTGTTTTTATCTTGGCTCGATCATCCTTAAATTATTTTTCCAGAATTTTTATTCCTTTATTTGTTTATTCTTTATAACCTATAGTTACAAAGTGTGGATTTAATGCCTTATAGCATTCTCTTCAAGTCGACCGTTACATTAAAATTAGTTTTCCATTAATTACTTTTAAACAGTATTTCTCATCTTTTCAGGTACTTTGTCGCTACCATTCTACACCGACTATGTATTGAAAGGGTATTGGCACTTAGGGCCCCTGTTATGTGACCTTTGGCTGTCAGTGGATTACACAGTATGTCTAGTATCACAGTATACAGTCTTATTAATAACTGTGGATAGGTTTTGCAGCGTCAAAATAGCGGCTAGATATAGAGCGTGGCGGACGAAGAACAGAGTCATATGGATGGTAACTGTTACGTGGATAATACCAGCGCTACTATTCTTTACTACGATATTTGGATGGGAACATTTCGTGGGTTACAGAGACTTGCAAGAAGGTGAGTGCGCCGTACAGTTCCTCAAAGACCCGGTATTCAATACAGCTTTAATCATAGGATATTACTGGACAACACTTTTCGTCCTAATTGTACTTTACGCAGGTATTTTTAAAACCGCGTACGACATGCAAAAGAAGAGCGAAGCAAAGCAAAGAAAAATGCAATCGATGGTAGCATTAAGTGCGGGTGTAATGACTGGGATGGCGGGACGTGCCGCTGGAATGGCAACTATATCCAAAGCGACAATATCCAGTGAAAATCAAATAAAAGTATCAGAAACAAGCCGCAAAGATTCAACCTCCAAAGGATCTTTAGCTGCACCACTTCTAAATTTGGGTGGCTCTTCTGACTCTAATTCAAGTCAAAAATCTTCTGCTCATAAAAGTAGCGTGACAGCCACTGGAACATCCACAACAGCTGAATCCGATGTTGATAAAAGAGAAGAACAAGTGGAAGCAGAAAGATCGAGCAGTCCGGCATTCGATTCAGATGACGAAAGTACGACACAAACGAATGTAAAGAAACGACCCTCTGTTGCTAACTTGGTGATGCAAACTGGAGCTCTTCAATTATTAAACAATATGCGCTTGAATGGCAGTATGATTATGAAAGCTGATGTTAAGCAATCTCCATTATGTAAGCATGAATTAGAGAAACCTAAATCCTCGCTTTCCCAAATATCGGAGAAGAGTCTTCTTGATACGGACAACCCTGACACATCACGCAACAAAGCACCTACACTAGCTGTGAGTGTTCCCTTGTCTTCCACTACTGTCATGTCACCATCATCGTCGGGCATGGCTACACCATCCGAAAGAGATCAAATATCAACCACGATTGCTCAAAGAATCATCCCACCTCCATCAGAATTTAGATGCAGTCCGACTGTATCAGAAAGTCCACCATCACAGTCAGAATCATCTAGAACTAGAGTTGTTAGGTTAATAAAAGGGGACGGTAGTTGTTACGACGTACTAGTGGGATTAGATGGTGCTGATTTAAGGTACATGGATGAAAGTTCTGTTATCGTTCCTACACCCATCAATGAGAGTCCACCCTCGTCAATCACTTTTCCAACCGCCACCGAACCATCATCACCTCCGACCTTAAATTCGGCTAATGTAACGAATACTTCATTATTACAGGCTGCTCTTATACGAGCAACAGCTGAAGCTCAAGTAACGCAAACCAAAACAAATATTTCTCCTCCACCACCCATAAAAGTCAATACAGAGGTAAGTTTAACAGCGGGAGAGCGACCGAAACCAGTGATTACGCTCGTTCCCTCTTCAACTAACAATGATTCTCAATCATCGAAGCCGATAGACGACAGAGTTACTCCATCGAAAGCGAACGCTAACTTGAGCAGTGCCGTGGAAAATAGCGAAATATCTAGTCCAGCGGTAAGCGGATCGGTTCGGGGCGATTCGCGCAAAGAATTTGTTAAAAACATCGGTAAAAAGTTAAAGGTCAGACGCTCGAAGCGAGATGGATTTTTTCCAAGTATCGGGCGTCAAAAATCTAAATCGGAAAACAGAGCCAGAAAAGCTTTTAGGACCATTTCGTTCATCTTAGGCGCTTTCGTTATTTGCTGGACCCCATATCACATTCTAGCATTAGTCGAAGGATTCTGTACTAATCCACCCTGTATTAACCAGCACCTGTATATGTTCTCCTACTTTTTATGTTACGCCAATAGTCCCATCAACCCATTTTGTTACGCACTGGCCAATCAGCAGTTCAAGAAGACTTTCACAAGACTTTTACGTGGTGATTTTCACATCACATAGTCCAGTTAATTCTATTTAGAGCGTAAATCATCGGAGCTGTCATACAGTGTTCCGAATTAATTATTGCGCGCACAATGGTTTACGTAGATATTTATAAAAATAATGTTTAAAATTAAGACAATACTTACACATTACAAATGTATATGCTTTTAATGTGTAGAAAACTGTAATGAATGTGTAATGTTCAGCTTTTCTAAGGATGACGTTAAAGAGAATAATGTAAATATTATATTAGTGGATATATATCTGTTGTAACCTGTATTTTTAATGTTTTTAATTTTATCTATTGTAATGTTCAGAACTGACAATAAAACGTTAGATTGTGTAAATCAATTTGAGATTGTATTAACAAAGGAAGTCTCTTTATATTTCTAGTCATATGAATTATTATTAGCGTATGAAATAATTGTTAGAAACAAATTAGATTTTAAGCTAGAACCGTTTTTGATGTCAAAGACATCAATACGTAAATTACGTATAATAAATAATATACTCGTATATGTACATTACAATAGCGTTTTACAATACAATGTCGTTAGAAATAATAATTACATTATGATTATGACAGACGACAGCCCGACTTAAATTAGGTATATTTCTCACATCAATATATTAAAACAATCCTCTTTGATGGATTGATATTAAAATAAATTAATATCAAGATAACTTGAATAATAAAATAACTACGATCATAAACAAAAATAAATAAATATCGAGATATATAAAATTTAGATTACGGTTAGGTTAGGTTACTGTTAACAAAAAAAACAGATATCTACTCAAAATTATTAAAGTAATATTTATTATGGAAACAGACTGTTTTCGTCTAAATATATTAAATTACGCTTAAAAGCTTTTAGCCTTGAGCCCCGCTAAAGTTTTTTAGCGTAAACATAGTCAATTAATGTGTAAATATACTGTGATTTATTCATTTACATTATGTAATCTCGATAATTGAATATATCCAGTAAATGGACCATATTCTATGTAGTTATTAATATTAAATTGAATCTATATTCATAACAACATGACGTCACGTTTCGCTCTCGATCTGACGAACTGTACGTGAATAGCATGCTTTATAACCGTACAAATATTTATCATGATTAAATACAAAAAATTGTTATAATATGTTTGTAAATGTGTGTTTTGTTATTTCCACATATAATATTATTTATTTTATTTATAAAAAACGTTCTTAACTCACAAATTTATTTTACTTGTAATGGCCTAATACAATAAATAGTTTTTTTATTCTACTAAGCATCTTGTACGGTATTAACTTAAAATGAAAAAGCTAGATATAATTAAAATATGTTCTGATAATGTTTTAGTTTATTAAATTTAAAAAAAAGTATCTAACACATTATTACAAGTCAGATATGAAAATGATTTAAAATTGGTCGAAAAACATTTGTTGACAATTAAATTTGTTGGTTATGTTACGTTATAGGAAAACAAGATGCTTAGGTTACTGCTTAGGTTAATATATTAACATTATGTATGTATGTATGTATGTATGTACATATATATCGGTCACACTACCATCCATGTACAATAGTTGGCTGTATTTTTTTTTAACTTCTCTCGAATATAAAATTAGAATAATTAAAAGGAAGCATTTCACTATAATCAATTTTATGTAGGTACATTTATTCATGCTAGGCAAAATCAGTATTATTAATTAGTTTAATAAATGATAATTTATTAACGACGTACATTTTAATTATAATAATGAAAGACAAAAGTGAAATACAGTTAGATATTAATCATTTATAATGCCGTGAATTATAGTTATATTAAGAATAGATAATAATAGAAAAATATAAATGCATGTAAATATATGTTTTCAATTCTATGTAGATACCTATTGACTTGTTACTTACATAACATAGACAGATTTATTTAGTTAGTAGATTATGTATATAAAAGGTATATTATACGATAAAGGGGGGTTATTATTAAATAACTGATTGTATTAAATCGCTAATGACACTGTTATGTGTAGCGAATAAGTTTTGGAATGAAATCATTCACGGTATTAAAATGGCGGCCGCTAATGACGAATTGGTCGCTATTATTTCCGTCAATTAGTTTTTGGTATAGTTTTTTCGTATTGTAAATGTTTTTAAATATGTAGAATATCAATGTAAACGATACAGATTAAACTGTTTGGCTATTGAACAGTATCATATGGTGATTATTACCTGAGAGTGACCTGTCTTACGGTACAGGTGCTCTTACCACTTATGAGCCGAGAAATGAAAACACGTATGTAATAAATGTGTTTAAATGAGTTTGGTTGTAACTACTTTTTTTTTCAAATAACTCTTTTTCTATTGGTTACGATAGTGCGTTCGACGCAATGCTCTCTATAGGTCTCCCGCGCAGAGCCGAGTTCTATGCTCGGTAGGACAGAATACTCGTAATTGATCGGAACGGGGAAATATTTGTGATATATTATAATCATATTCCAACACAGGGGTCCCCATTGTGTGCTTGGTTAAATACTTTTAATTACTTTTTTCAAATATTCATGACTCTTTGTTTACACCATAAAAAAGTTTTTTAAACTTATGTTTGTATCTAATACCCTAATGTACATATTTCTATTTTTGTGATGTAATTACAGTTAATATTCATAATCTTTTTTATTATGACATGATATTGTTACATTTGTATAAAATACTTATTACAGTTAATTATCATGAATAATTAGAATGTTAAATATTATAAATTAATGTGAAAATATTTATAAGTGTCAAAGATTTTGCGTGGTTATAAATACAGTCTTCTTTGTTCATTATAGGTACATATAAAGTATGAAAGAGATGAACATATATTAATAATAATTATGCTTATATCAATGTCGCATTAGTTTGGTGTTGATGATAATAATTGTAAGTAAGCTTTATACAATTGTTCGATGCTAAAACATATTTAAAATATTTATAAGAAATTAGATAAACACATGTAGTATGTCCTTCTCTTACAATTAAAATAATCAATTATTATTACCGGTAATAAATTATAAATAATGTACTATTTCACACATTGATCCAAACAATAAGCTGTCATTTATTATTATTTAAAAAGAATAGAATAATTTAATTGTAATAAAATAATTTTTTGCATAATTCATATGAAGATAATTATATAAAATACAAATAAAAAATCGATAAATCTTAATGCTACATCGAATGAAAATATAAGGGAATATTTCGAAACATGTCACTTTGCCATATATCTTATAAAAAAAAAAATAATTACCAAATTTTTGTATTTTAACTGTTTCCGTTGCATTTTTGCGTTTGCGCGGATTATATTTCGGGATATTACATACAATTTGGTTATTACATAAAACCATATACTTGATGATATACATTTTCAATATTCACAGTAGCATATACATATGTACAAATAAACGTGCGAATGGCTTACTAGAATTACCTAAATTCCACACCAAAATGGTTTTTACGGCGATACGTAATAAAGACTATACCTAATAATTGCGTGTGGAATTTCGATAATATTTAATATTATAAAACCATGACTGTATTGTACGTATCGTGTAAGGGAATTATTGAAAAATAAACGACTAAAGAAATTACATTTTGTTCTTTAACTCTTTACCCATTACTGTATGAACCCCGCCTTTGGCCAGCGTGGCTGACTATGGCATTAACGATCACTTTGATGGAAAACCCGGGTCCAGCAGTAGAAGCTTAAACGGGTTGATCATGATAACGAATATTCTAGATAGAAACGTTACTATTATCCGTTGGCAATTCATTATCTTGTTGTTTCGTTCCAAATTCAAAAATATATTTGAATTAAGAATCTTAATATTGCAAGTGGATCGAATAATCGTACCAGCGTAGAAAAAAATTAGACAGGATTGATGTAAACAGGTTGCAAGTGTCATGCAAAGCAGTGATTTACGCGTCACACTTTAAAGTTGCCGCCATCCATCACACACGATATTTATCAAGCTGCACCCAACTGAGCTGAATTTTAATTACTGGCAACCTTATTTAAGTTCATATATGAACGTTTAGTTCATACTCGTCGACAGTCGAGTAGTAGTACCTAATCATGTAAGAGAATTTTTTAAAAACAGGGTAGCCAATAATATTAAAGATAATACTTTTATTTTGTATCTGCTATAATACCGTGGACCTAGTTATATAGTTTGTTTTTCATAAATTGGAAATTTATAGATTGTCATCAAAATGATACAGATAACGAAATAGCTACAAAAATACTTCTTATTAAAAAGCAAAGTCAAAAACTTCATGACAATATTCATTACGATAGTAGTGAAATTGAGAATTTGATATTTTGGTAACTTCTGTCTACTAATGATATAGAAGAGCCGCGTTTGATGTTAATTATGCACGGGTATCTTCAAACATTGTTGTGGAATTCCTATCCAGCATATTGAATACTTAACTTATGAGTTAGGTATTTTTCTTTGTATTGTAATAAATTAAAATTTTCATGAGTCTGTGAATAGAAGGAATTTATAAAGTTAACGTAAAAATGATACAAAAGATAATACGCGTTCAGATTTTGATAAAAACTGTTGTGTTTATAATTATTCTGATATAGTACAAAAATAAAACGTACGGGAATAGGCTGATGATGATGAGGACAAAAATAAAAAATATTTCAAATTTGTATATTTAGGTATCCTTTGAAATATTCAGTATTGATACGAGTATTATCCGTTACAAATACAACGAGAATTACATCTTCAAGAAATGTATAAAACATGGATGTTTAATATCCGAAGTTTAAAAAAAATAAGTATTACGTTCGCAAGCGAAACTTTTCATTACTTCGTCGAGAAGCCCGCTTTTATTGAATACAAAAATAACAAAGGTTTTCAGCTAAGAAAAATCGTGTACTATAAACTTTAGTGAAACTTCTGTACTTTAGGCAGTCAAAATATATATACGGTTAGTGTTTACTTATAACGAGCCACGCATTATCTGAGCACCGACGCTAAACAAATTAAACGGCGCCCACAATGCGACGCGCCTCGTGCCTTTGTGTTGCATAACAACAGCGCTCGAGACGGGTGGCGCCAGACACGAGCGACAGCGGGTACGCGACCATATTTATGTTAATTATAATTATTTAATGCTTATAGAAGCTGCTTCAGAATCTCGATTCGAGAAGAATTACTACCGCTTTTATTCTTATGATAACATCTTGAATGCCAAATCACATATTTATTATCTTTTAACATAGAGCTTGTCAATGCTACTGAATTTAAAGGGATAAGCAGCAATGTTCGACAGACTACGTCATAGAAGAAATATATGTGACAACTGAATTCAGAAAACTTTATGCTGCTTTGGAATTACCCCCAAAGTCTAGTGTGATTTAATGTGGGTATGTATGCATATCAAGCAACTGGACCACAAAAAAAATACAGGGCGCACTCCTAAGTATCGACCGACTACTTACCGACATAAAACAAGAACAATAGTTATACATCGGTAGGTACATTTGGGTAAATTGTTTTAAATCGAACCTCAACCCGCACGCTGAGCGTGGGGATTATGAGGACAACTCCAAAGAGGAGGCCAATGTCTAGTAGGCGACTTAGGCTAATGATGTTATTCTAAATATAAACCTAATAGATATGCAAACAAAGAACTTGTTCAACTTGTAGTTGAATAAGATACCTCATTAAGATTGACAGGTTTGACAGTTGCGTCAAAACCCACATCAGTCGGGAACAGAAGTACGAAATGACGCTATTCGCCTTTAACATAGACGCAACATAATGTATCTACCCGATTGTGTCTTTGCTATGACAGGCTGGTATCTCGTGAGAAAGGCATAATGAATGTAGCAACGTCCGGACCTAAGAGCACAATGTTAGCGCGGCCGGAACTGAGACGGTTCGGGGTCCATTGTTTAATATTATGTCCTTGTCCGTTTAATGAATACTCATGAATACATTTTTTGGGTATAACACAAAAAATATACACAGTAATTACTTACATACGTAAACATTTTTAAAATACGTTGAACGTATGAAATACGTTTTGCACAGAGAATTATGTATGTCTAGTGATCAGTGACTATGTTGTGGGTTCGAATCCAATCCAGGATCAACATTTACGTAATGAGCACGAATAGATACTTGTTCAGTGTCTGGATCTAAAATTATGTAGGTATATAAATAGGTATTTAGAAACAAACATATAGATACATCAGGTGTTTGAACACCATTATACTGGCTCTACATAAATTGGGATCAGATCGCTATGCGTGAGCAGTAACATAAAAAGAGAAAAACAATTTTAAGCTTTGCATATATCACGTGTGACCAATAAGGTTCATTTTCAGACAAACATATTTTATATAGTTCATATTCGCTTGTTGTACTTTAAGCAAACCTGTCAATGTGAATTGCATGGAATATACTTTTATATGATATGGTAACTTTACTTCTATGCAATAATAGAAAAGTAACACTTTCAAACACTAAATTTAGTTCTGTATCTAAAACAATATTTCAAGATGCATCTAACATAAAGGAAAACAATATGATTTCTTTATTGTTACTCCTTGTAAAATTAATCTCAAAAAGTTAAATGTTTAACTTTTTAAGATTATTTTTTTACGGATTTTAAACAATTATATAATTAAAAGAATAACTAAGCATTCAGCCAACAGGATTGAATAATTCATTTATTTCAGCTTATAACTGAATAGCAAAATATTATTTTTGTATTCAAGTGAAAGGTAAGACTTTTTATCGGTAAACGAAATCGCTCGATTTAAAAAAAAACATTGAAAAATGATAAATTTCTCGAAACTGACCTTTAACAGTATAACAATACAAGCGAAAATAAACGTAATTCTTTTTCTCTGCAAACATAGCAATACAACACGACTAGTTCATTTTTGTAGTTGTATGAAACGAATTTGAACCTAATGTTTTACGGAATATAGTCTTAGGTGAAGCATTTCAAAGTTTGTGGTTGATCCAGGCGTCTGCAATTAGCGCAAACGTCCTCATTTCGTTATTGCTGAACGTCAGCCCATAACACTGTTTTACTTCATCAACTATAATTAGCGGCTATATTTAGATATCTCAATGTTACGCTATGTTTTTTCATTATTGCTTATATATTATCTAATGAGAAACATGTAAGTAGTTTCAAGCGTAAACGGAAATAAGAAAACTGTACAATATTAAAATCTTGTTGTCACTTGAAATTTATTTAAATCAAATAAATATTTTAAACTTAACGTCACGCCTGTAATACCCGTAGAGGACGGCAGAGGAATGTAGATCACTCCCATGTTCCACCAGTTAGTTACATTTACGTCCCAATATGGAATAGGTGGTGAAACTATTGCCATACACCGGGCACATATCCAGACTCCGAGCTAGTGCTAGAAAATCTTAATTACAAAAATTTATTAGTGCCAAATCCGGGAATTGAACTCAGTACCTCTCGATCGGCAGTCACACTTGCAACCTACACGACGAACGAGGCAGTCACAAATTTATTTTTAACATTGAAAAGTAAAGTATGTAAGGAAAGATATATTCGCCAGCTGACACTAATCACTTGCCATGTAAAAGACCAAATGTAACGATATTATGTATGATATACTGTCATTTCAGAAATTTCTAACTATCCATAAGAGATTCCCATAGGAACTCGTGTTAAAAAGATTGCCTACTAACAGTCAGTTTTGGATGAGTTATGATCATAAATAATACATTTATCAAGACCAATTGACAACAATATTGTTGAATCTAAATAATCCTCTTCCAAACGAAAGAAGCTGTTACAAGCCCTGCTGTTTAGCAGGAGAAGTGGTTTTTATTTAAATTAATTGAAGCTAAAGAGAAGCAACTGACATTACGGCTTTAATTTGAATATTTAAAAGGGGCCACAAGCTGCATCACAACGGTCCTCGACGGTTGATTAAAGCCCGGAACGAGTGAACGATGAAACTGTTCCACGTTCGTGAACAGAAATTTGTCGGCTTTCGCTCTTCAGTCCGCAGAACGACAGCGAATATTATAAATATAACAATCATCGTATTTATATTTAAATATAAATGAATGTCGTTCGTCGTTGTCGTGTGAATTATAAATGTTGTTGTTTATATACAACAAGTCACTCGATTATTTCATTTGTTATTAAATTAGGTATTTGTTTAATAGCACAATTAAATGCACAATTAAATTAAAGCCCGATTAAAAGCACAACAATGCGAGATGATTACAACTTTTCTAATCGTAATAGATCTCTGATTTTCTGTCAACGTGAGCAAGTATCATTTACGTCTTGTAAAGAAGACACGATTTGGTTCACATAGCTTGTCCTATAAGATCTGTTAGGTTAACGTGATTTGCCCTGTACTGCTACTTTATTAAGAATTAAGCCGGCTGGACTCACGTGCGTTTTTTCGGGATGGCCCGACTAGTTTCGGACCTATACGAG
>DWTO01005310.1:0-10846 GCA_018244755.1 Jemadia pseudognetus
TTACCACATTGATTATTCGTTATTCACTCGTATTATTAGGCAAGCGCGATTAACGATCAAGAGGTCCTGGATACAAATCCCGGGTCGGGACTCTTTTCTAACTTAGATTTTCTAATAGAAATATTTTATGGTGGTTCGGAATCTATTTCGTGTCCGGTGTATTTCTATAGCTCACCCTCTATTCCATAACGGGATGTAAACATAAGGGGTGAAAGGTGGAGTGCACTACGCTTCTCTGCCTCGCTCTGCCAGGATTACAGGCGTGATGTTACGTATTGTTACGCCTTTCTAAAGTTCTTGGCATCAGAAGATACCGAAACTGACATCTCCGGTATCTAGAGCGGAAAATAATACGTAATATCTGCCTTCAATAGCAGCGATTAATTGTATTATACGGGAAAGTGACGTGACATGACATAATTTGTCTGCATACATCGCTCTTTTCAACGCGCAAGCTGTTTTCGGATACTCCTAAATCTCCCACCAGCCGACATTTATCCTATTTGGTCAATATAACTAACTCTTAGACTACCTCATCACCCACATAAATCGAGCTTTTATTATCGACACGTTTTTATTTACCTAAATATATCGCATAAAATTGTATTAAACTTTGTCATTTGATTTTCCAATATTGCTGGGGAACCCTAACATTTTATAAAAGCACCGACTTACCTCCCGTCTAGTCTCGTCAAACGCTCAGAGTACCAAAGGAATGGTGATTTCTCGCAAATTAAAAATGCCGCCGGGCGATCGGGTAATATGCTCCCTCATTACAGTCGGGAGCGATTGCCCGTTCCAGGTGTGTTGTGGGAGGATCCGTTAGCGCAGTAGTGCACCGCATCAGTGAGTGTAGCTTCGATTTTATCCATACATTTCGTCTTGATTTTTTTTACATAAACCACATAGGTATAGCCAGTACGGGTTTTATGTAACAAAATATATAACTGATCATATTATCGCAACCAATCCATCCACCTTTCAACGAGTTGGTAAGTGGAAAAAAAAATAGTTACTTTGAGTTTAGATATAAGCAGATACCATTATACAGTTATTTATAATATCCAGCGAATTTACAAAATCCAGCGAATAGTTCGCTTAAATAATTTTATGTCTAAGTTCTTTATACAACTGTGTAGTGTCTGGAATTCAAAAACCTTCCCGTGATCTTATTACTATTGAACTCATTGGAAAAATACAGTTTCAAGTTAGGTTTTAGGGAGATAAGAACTAAATCCAGCGTTTATGAAAAGTGAATCGATATTTTAGGGTGTAAAATTTAAGATAGATTTTAAGATTAAAGATAACATTCTAAGGCGGTAAAAGAAAACATCATACGAATGCTGCACAACTTATAGTTTTCAAACAAAAAAAAGTTCTCTATGGTGTGTTGAGTCTGCCAACCCGCACTTCTTCAGTATGGCAAACCTTAACCCTCACATTCTGCGAAGATGCACGTGTCTAACAGTAGACCTATAAAAGGGTCAAAAAAAATTAAATCTAGCCGCGAGTAAAGCTACCCCGTCGTTAAACCGGGGTTCGCGGGAATAAATTCAGGTTCGCAGTTTTCCCCATAATGAATGCTAAGATTAAGATTTGTGCGCCGCAGGTCTACGCTTTTGTGTGCATTGTACTGCCTTTTTGTATTCGGACAAAGAGTCTTGTGACATGTCATATGTTGCTACTGTAGTGGAAATTGCTGGTGTTAGTACTGAATATATGAATATCAAAAATATGCTATATTCACTGCTTATAATACATTTTGTTTACATCATCATCCACTGCTACACGTAGCCCTACCCTGAGGGATTTAGCCCATAATCCCCACGCTGGGCACGCGGGTTGGGGATCGCAGGGCACTTCACTTTTCCCACTGCGTATGGTACTGCTGCTCCATTTCCAGGGTATTTAGTTTGCCTAGACAAACTATGTCTTACCACGATCTGCCAGCGCCGGGTTTTGTCCCGTCTTACGTTACCCGGGCATCCCCGCATGCGGTTGGGGATGTATTCTTTCTCCGTCCCGACACGGGTTATCATTACGGACTAATACTACGAGTATCATCCTATCTCATGCAGCCTTACTCATATTATTATGTTACAATACTTTGTTAGTCAATGTTTAAGGAAGTAGCTAAAACGCGTTAAGCTGTTACAAGTAACGGCTGTTGCTATTGAATTTGTTAATAAATCTATCCGTATTAACCACTAATAGGATCGGTATAGGATTGAATAAGACTGTCGGTTGAACTGCTTTAGCTCAATAATTAATACGACTGCAGTTCATACTAAATGCGGTCGTATTAAATAAGCGAATGTTTTAATTGACGTATTGATTCAGCGAATAGGACTGGACCTATCCGCATTCGACGGCAGACGTATTAACATCATTACTAACTGATATGACCACCTCTAGCATACATATCACTACATATACAACTGAACGGCAGAAATTTATAATTGCTTAAAATTTTCTTACAATTTTTTTTTTACTATTGTAACTTTGGTATATGTATGTATTTATTTACATGTATGTATAAGATACATTATGAACATGTGTAATGGGCGGCAATCGACAATCGCACACGACTGCTAATAGGGGAAGGTTTCTATTACTTTTTATTATCCCCACAGCCCTTAGTAGTTTTCCTTATTACCGGGGCGATCGCTTGTCGATACATCGGATACAAGGGAGGTTTAAAAGCGAGGACTTTACCTATTTCTTCTTCTTTTGTTGTATTTCGGAATGTTCGACGTTATCTGGGTATCCTTAAGTGTTATTCTGACTGTCGTTCATTGTTAATTATCATTCTAAATCATTTATTATATTTGTTAAGTCCCATCCTATCCTGTCATCGTATGAAAAGTTTTATTCTCTGTTAATGACATTCAATGTTAATTCCTATATTATATTAAATGGCATTCTTTGTTAATTGTCAAGCATCGTAATTTAGAACTATATATAGAAGCATTTAATATGAATAACAGACATGTCAACTCTTACGAAAAAACTGAGAAACGTAAAAGAATGATGTCAATTATAAAGGACAAGGGACCTAACGATATTATCAAAACGAAAATGTTCCTTACAGTGAAAATGGTTAATTTAATACACTGATAGAACTACAATTAGTAGCCGCTGATCTCTGACAGAGCGCTGTACGAGACAAATTAACAAACATCAAGTGAACGAGCCGTGGTCCGAATATTTTTACACTCTGTTTCAACAATCCAACGCTGATAACCTAAGTTGGGGGGCGCTAAAATGCCGCGTCACATTATCGCAGTTGAATGCGATGTCTCTGTGAAAGTTCCGTTACGTCAAACTATCTTTCAATAAAAGAACGAATCTGTAGGGCATCATATTCATTCATAAATACGTATAATGGGGTGCAAATGACTAAAATAAATATGTTATTATTGATGTAAAGCTAAGTACAAATACTATACGAAACATGCAATTACATTTAATGATTAATTTAAAAGTAGTTTTAGATATAATTTCGCAAGGATTTCTTAGACATTTATGTAATCTTAAGTACCACAAGTATTTCTGAATTTGGTCGTTATCGAATCGATTTTTTACATTCATATGGCTCGGTCACGTAGGGGGAACGGAGGAGGATGTGCGGTGAACAGAACTTATCGTGGACGTTTGACTAGCAAACGCTCGCGTGGACGCCCAACGTACCGCTGAAACGACGAAATCCAAAAAGATACACAAGCTATCCAGATAGCTTATTAGCAAAGAGCAGGTCAAGATAGGATAAAATGACGGCTTTTAATATCGGAGGGAGAGATTCACTTTGGTACATATATACATTTATAGGTACATATATAATATCATCTATTTCGAATTAATAATTTTTCGGTCACAGCGTCATTTTATCACCCCAGTAGATGCAGCGCGACCCTTTGACATCGGCTAACGTATTTAAATTCATAGTCTTATGAAGTTAGCGGGTGGGTGGGGGTAGAAGCGTGACTGTACACTTTTTGGCTTCGGTTAAGCCAGATCGCCACTAAGCCGCGTGCTGATAAAAGGAGTAAAGTGCAACAATACATTTTCATTAATACACATATCTCTATTGTAAGGTAGAAAGCATTTATATATTAAACGAAAGAGTTTATTAAGAATATATAATACATCGATAGTATTGCAAATGTACACAGTGTTTTGTAATGTATAGCATATGAAATACAAGTAAAAAACTGTTGAATTGGACAAAAACAATACATTTCCGATAAAGCATTACAATTGTTTTTAAATATAAATTGAATAGAAATGACCGATTGGCACAGTTGTAAAACGCGTTATGAAATTTAGCTATCCACGTTCCAATGCTGATAACGTTTTTACGAAAATGACAAATCTTGACTTATCGCACTTGGGCGTCGCGCCGTTTTCTCAGAAGGAGTTAAAATGCTATAGTTCGTGCCGCGGCATAAATTAACGAACGTAACTCGTGGAAGAAACCGCTGCGCATATTATCGCAATTTTGTTTAAGATTAACGAAATATTCCCAACATTAATATTCATACGGCGACCGCAAAAATTGCGGGAAGTTTCGATTAATCAACGTGTTAATCGAAGTTTATTTTGCTTTTCTGAACCGGGGGCACGTTAGTGTGCCGCCAAGTGTGATACTCACTGCTGGGGGTTACAATTTTTTAATAAAGTACAGCCTCGTGTGTCAGTTACGTACAGTGAACAGTAAACTTGAGGAATGCGATGATGTTGACTGGCGTATCGAAAATTGTGAATTCGGTTCTTGTCTTCTTGTTTATTCTGTTTGGTTCAAAATTATCTGTATATATGTAGACATATATTTAGTAATACGTTGTCATTATTTAGTTTTTGAAAAACGAATACCATAAAACAGATAATATTATACATAAGCGGTATAAGACATTACATAATAATAAAATTAGTTTTCAACTAACCCAAGAATGTGATTGCACTGAATATTAACGCAACATGTATTAGATCAGACCCCAAAGTATTTAAATAGACAATATTAAATACATACAAGCAATCAACTAGTTTTATTCGGTAGTTACGCCGATACCAATAAAGTAGGTCGTGCTGGCTGCAACTAATTCCGGTCCCTCGGACACAAATTGGTCATTGGGCTTAAAGCGGATCCGCTGGTCATCTTTTGCGGACCATTAAATGGACCTTCGTGAGATATTGGAGGTATTGTACAGTTCAGTTTGTATCTAAATGTTAATTCTTGAATTTAATTTTGATATCTACTTATTTTGTACTTATTTTATTTCATGTAATTTTTGATAAAAATAAATCCAAATAATGAATCATAAAAACATATTTGATGATGAAAATGATGGCTGCTGATGAACAATCATTTGTGATCAACCTCGAATAGGGTTTTATGAATAGATCTGTCAGTATCAGTTAGCGTATATTGGTATTTATGGTATAATATTAGTAGGTAAGTATTTTTTTCTACTCGAAATAGGGCAATCATAGTAGTGTTGCTACTGGGCAAGTACGATTTCAACTATGAAGGCTCTTTGAAAAAATCATATAAGCTGCACTTATTAACTGTTTGTTTTCCTTTCATATTACGATCCACCTTTTCTTCAATGTATGTTACGTATACGCAATATCCATGTAACATTAATGATACAATATACAATAATCACAACATTGAATATTTTATCACAACCAAAAATTAAGGATTAAATTTCATGAATATAATGACCTCAATATCTACTTAAATACGCTTGAATATAATTAGAACCTATTAAATATAAGAAGAAAAATTTGACGATCTCGGCATCAGTCTGCCTCAGTCTACTGCTGGAAATATACAGCCCTATATAGGTATATAGGGCAGGTGCCCTAAAGGGTTTTTTGCCCGTAATTCCCACGTAGGAAATGTGGGTTGGAGATCGCAGAGCACAATTTTTCATACTTCCTACGCTGCTACCCGACGGCGGCTAGGGCATTTAGCCAGATAGGGTTACTATTTGCTATCAGCTGGTTGCCAGAACTTATCTGTTGTTCAACAGGATGTACCATCTACAAATGAGATTGGCTTGGCCTTCAAAGGTCAAACTTGGAGATCTTTACAATCCTACATTTTCAATCGTCACTAGGTCAAATGCAAACTTCATGAAGTATGAAAGAAAACGTGCAAACGTTATAAGTTTATATTTTTTTATAAAAAGTAACAAATTACTTGTTCACTTACTTAACAATATAGCTATGAAAGTAAATCGAACCGTACTACGGTCAAGCTATAATTACGTAGGTAGCGGTCGCCAATTACGAAACGCTCGTAAACTCGCCCCCGTGTAAACACTACACTCCCCATCGATACTGCGTGTACAGGGTGATGTCCGATGTTGTTGTATAGAAATTCCAACATGTAAAAGTCATATACAGGTTGCTTCGAAAATTGTATCACTCGAATTTATCTCTTGCTCTTGAGTCTCGATATATGAATGTTAAATATTATCCATGGTACTAAATTATGGACACTGCAACAAAATTAAATGATTGAAAATTGAAATTGAATTTGATTGAAATTATGTTTTTATGTTTTGAAAACAATTGAAAAACAAAATATTTACGGGAACTTTCTTTAGTGGAGCTAAAACTTAACTAACGCTTAGTATGTTTATTATCACTCTCATATCATTATGGGGTAACAGCTTTCAACTCTCGACTCTACCCATCTCTGTCACTCACACGCTACACCACGAGCGGTGAACGATAAACGATAGACGAGATTCGCGTCAATCAGTTAATGAATACTAAAAGATTATTTAATGGTACTTTTTCTTATCTAGAAGAAGTAACAAGTGGTTCAATAAGCGATTTCATCCTGAAATCCTTTGGTAGTGTCTCCGCCTATATATTGTTTTTATTTTGAAATATTTGTTATATACTTAAAAATAATTATAATTTATTATGCCATATAATGATCACCTCTACGTCGTTCTGCTTCGCCATTGTATTGGGGTTATTTTTCTGAATGAAAGCGGTGAAGGTCTTATACTACCGCACTGCCCAAATTAGGCAAATTTCGCATGCCTGAAAGAGAAAAATAAAGAGACTCAAGAGGTAGACTGTCTCGCTTACACATTACCAGCGGCGGTGAAACAACCGCCTTACCCTCCCTCTAATCCGAGTTTAGCTAAACTTTGCCGTTCCCAACTTTGTAATTCCTTGAAGATGCCAAAACCTATTTGGTTAGCCGTAAAAGACCAGTTACACCTTGATTTGCTAATTTTAAATATGACACGCTGAAGTTTACCCGGCGTCGAATAGTTTTGAGGTGTTGTGTTAGTAAAATCAACATGTTAATGAATTTTAATAGTTGAAAGTTTTGATACTATTAAAAATAACATTACTATAATTATTGCTGTATGTTTAATGATGCAATTCATCATATCACATATTTAATGGAGTTTTAGCGAAGATTGATTATGACTATAACAATAATTAAATGGGTTTTCTTTTCAATGTTATAAAGCCAGCCTGATAAAAAAACGTAATATCACGATTGTAATCCCTAAAGAGATAGGCAGAGGAGTTTAGTACACTAACACATTTTACCAGGTAAACCAGTCCGGTAAACTACTACTTTAACTATTCTCATTCTGATTAGTTTTATGCCCAACAGTGGAATGATAAAAGGGTTGTGGTATACAGGTTAACATATTTACCCTAACAGTATGCCATAAAAGTACTTTAAGCTGCATAGAACTTAGCTGAACTTTAATAGAATATGAAATACTTTAGTCTTCTGCTGAGTTTTACTATCCCTAAAGTCTCTATATACAGTTACTACGAAAGAACTCTTTCTAACCTAAAGAATCTTCCTATGAGGTTACTAATCAATGAAGAAAATTTCTCGAACATTGCACTAGTGTTTTTCTTTACTTACACGTTACTATAAGGGCATTTTTACTGTAAAACTTAATGTAGAGATGTAGAGTTTGTATTTATGAAGCAAAACATTTTGTAGCACCCCATATAAGCTAGCTAAAGCTGTTAACATTATCAAACAGCCTTCGAAATGGCACCGCGGTAAACTATCGGGGACTGTCCGGTCGCAGGTTCGATCCCGGCGTTTGAGTGGGGCCTTAAAATCAATTGCCCGTGAAATCGGCTAACCAAGCGGAAAATATATCCGACCGGAAGCCGGCCTTTCGGAATGAAAAGATCGGTCGAAATGTTACTGTACATTGGCGTGTGTATAAACTGTGCACTTGGGATAAATATTAAAGTATTTAAATATTTTTTGTGAATAATAAATATTTTTTTAATTTATAAGTACTATTGGATTTTTTGAACTTAGATTTCTAGGAGCGGCTCGGAGGCTGGATAGTATCCGGTGTACGTCAATAGGGTCACCACCTAATCCATAGTGGGACGTGAACGTAGCTAGCGAAATGTTGCGCTGCCTACCTCTTCGGGGATTATAGGCGTCAGGGATTTACTTATTTAACAAATTCTGTGTTTATACCCATATTGAGCTCTAACAGTCTAGTTAAATGTTTTATGTAATTATAGAACATAATTATATTGTCTCAAGTCCATATGTTTCGCGGTTCACACAAATTCATGGGTCTCTCGTGCCTTTTATTGTTATTGGCGGTCTGTTCCTGATGGTTTCGTTATCTGTGGCCACAATTGAATTACTTATTTTATACTTCATCATCATCATCTTCACCAGCAACCCTTTAAGAGTTCTGCGGACATGGGTCCCTTACAATGAGAAGTGTCAAATCGGTACTTTTCATTTTAAGAGAACACCTTTGAAACACTTGAACGGCACACACTTGAAACGAAACACTACGCTCCTCTACCTACCTCTTCGGGCATAACAGGCGTGATGTTGGAGATTGGACACGAGAGAATTGTAAAAACTCATAATCATGTACAACAGATATAGAGCCATAAATCTATTTAACATTACTTATATTTCCAGTTCATTAGCGATCTACAACGTCAGTAGAAGCAAAACGGGTCGTTGTTCTCTACCCATTAATTCAAAGTTACTCTATTGAGCGGCTCTATCTCATATATAGAGCTTGTATCTCATCAAGCTAGTATCAAGCAAGTAGTGTTTGAGTTGGGGCAGGTGGTTTAATTAATAATAATAATAATTGACCGCCCCCGGCTGTTATTGGGCGCTATCACAACATTTGGGTCACGAGTTTGGATAATACACCCTCGTACGACGTCTTGATACTTGAACGATGTAATTGCCTTAATTAATTATACTATCTCTACTATAACTGCCTAGTTGGTCGTATTGTTTGCAAGTGCGACTACAAATAGATGAAACCTTGGTTCGAATCCTGGGTCGGGCATTATGTGATTTTTCTAACTTAGATTTTTTAGTAGTGCTTCGGAGGTTAAATATGTGTCTAGTATATAGCAATAAGCTCATTTCCTATTCCATGGTGAGACGTAAACGTAACTGGTGAAATGTGGACGTGTACTACACTCCTCTGGCTACCTTTTTGGGGATTGCATCCGTGATGTTACGTATAAATATAAAAAGGATACTTAAAATCAACTACAAATTAGTGAAAATATATGTGATGTCAGTATAAAGTATCAAGACGCTTAGAGCGCTGTATACTCCGTACGAGCGGCGTGCATAGCCGTCGGGTGCAATCAAACGCGTGGGCACCTTCGGCACCAAGTTCGGCTCCAATTACTACTGCATTTTCACCCGAAAATTATATCTACTTGTAATAATAACTACAACTATAACTTAGAAATACACATAAAACTTTAAAAAATATATTACTCCAATGCAGCAAGCAAAACAAACAGCAAAAAATGGTAAGATGGCAGTGTCAAGTCATACCTCTATCGCGCTTTACTATTTCAAAAGAAACATTTTCATTGTATACCAAAAAATTTTTTAAAAGTGAAAAAGTTACAGCTTACCTAACTAAAATTGTGACGATTATGTTGTATATCGTTGATACAAACTTTAATCTTTCAAATCGTAGATTATTTCTACGCGAATACTTGATAGGTCACTTTCGTTCAAGTAATTTGCTACGACATTTAAATGTCTTTGACTACGGCGTAGCGCTCTCGTACGTAGCATTACGCAGCTCTACTACGAAACCTACGAAAATTTACACGCCGCCAAATTAACTTACACTCAACGATTATGTCATACTAATAAGGTATTTAATTAAACAACAAATTAAGTCATATAACAGATAGATACATTGGTTTTATTAATTGTCGTAATTACAAACATTATTATGGATGATATCCAACGTCCTTCATGAGCTCCTCGCCAATCGCAGCGGGCCCGCGGCGGAGGTTGCATTTTATTTAGTATATAATTTAATAATGTCATACGACACATATATTATTAATATCGTTGTGAGTATCTATATTTTGTACATTTATATTATTTTAACATAACTTTATCTTAACACTCTGTATACGAGTACTTTTGTCAAGTAAAAACATCTAACTATTAACACTTAAGTTTCTTGTCATTTGATTGCCTCAATGATAGAGTGGCTACCAGCCGAGTTAGATTTCCGGGTCGGGTACTATTGGGTTTTTCTAAGTTTAAATTCCTACTAATGCATCGGAATCTGAAATCATCCCTCAAACAAGTCTCGTTACATATTCCATAATAGAATGTAAACTTAACAGGTGAAACATGGAACTTTAGTACACTATTCAGCGTATCTTTAGAAATATATAGGCGTGATGTTACCTTTTGTTTGTTACAGAATAACACTTAAAGTATCAAATCACAAATTCTGTATAGTAAAAACCAGATACGAAGGGGCCGCGTCGTTCAAACCGGCTGAATTTATATCGG
>DWTO01005311.1:0-10845 GCA_018244755.1 Jemadia pseudognetus
ATAGGCTCACCATCTATTCCATAATGGGACGTAAAAGTAACTGGTGAAACGTGGGAGTGGTTCTGCATTCCTCTGCCCACCGCTTCGGGGATTACAGGCGTGCAGTTACTTATTACATATTGTAAAAATTAAATTACAAAGAACTATTACAATGTCAATACAAAAAAATATGTAGGTATACATTTGGTAATAATATTGATATTACCAACATTTTTTTATAGCCTGTGCAAAAGCCTGTCAAGTTTTAATCAAAAATGTTTTTATACACTTTCTATTATATTGTATACAATAATAAGATTATAGAATTGGTGAAGTTAGAGTGACCAAATAAAAGAATCAGAACAGATTTTTGTTTTATTTATGCTAATGTCTATCAAAATTCAATAAATTATATATATTGAAACTGTAAAGCTGAGTTTCATTTCCTATTCACAACTTTGAATTCTTCCACTCAACATCTAAGGTAAAAATTGTTAAGCATATTGCCATTAAAATATGTTTTCCAGTTTTCTATTGTGCTGTAAGTATAATTAAGACATGTACTTAATTCATAACGATTTCTAAATTTGCAATTCAACTACACTTTACAGAACTGCCTGACTGGGTGCAGATCTACTTTGTAAAGAATGGTGATGAAGAATACAAATGCAATGTTTGTGAAATGGTGATAATGACTGATGAGAAGTGCCTTAACCTACTAAAACATATCACAGACCGTCACAATGATATCTACGAACTTCACAAGGACAACCCAGATTCGTCAGTCGGATTCGAAATTGAATTCCTCCAGTTGAATGTGGTGAAAGATGATGAGCCTAAGACAGATTCTATGATTCTGACGGATGCTGGTGATGATACCATGCAAGAAGAGGTGGAAAAAGGTATGAGCAGCAAGGATGTGAAAGCCTTAGATATGGCTTACGTTCTGCTACCAAGGAAGAAGAAACTTAAAAAAGTCTTTGGTATGTATATGAATAATAGTACATGTAGACAGATATTCCTTTGTTTTATCCATAAGAATAGTTTCTCACTTGAGGAGTGATTTGATTTGATGATGAAGTATTTCTACAAATCCGCCAATGTCTTCTCCACCTTATGCTTTATAAATTATTTCAATTCTTGAATATCCGTTCCATAAATCAGTTATTATTATTATTTAATGTACATTTTTCATTTATTATTATTTAATCACTGCTTTTTGTTTATATACTTATTATTAATTAATCTGTCTACATTCTCCATTTTTTCCACTACGAATTTATCCCTAATGCATAACCTTCCATGTAAAACAGACTAAAATGCGAGCTAATTCTAGTATGACCATTCAGCGTTTGGTGAAACTTGTGTAACATCTGTTATAAATTTGGGGATAGTTTGCTTAAGTTTTAACTTTACTTAACAGAATTTAATCTGTAATCATATCTCCTGTTACTTTCAGAATTTTCAAGAAAACGTAGCTGGGTTTGGAAGTATTTTGATAAGTTGAGTAACATTATTTACCGGTGCAATCTGTGCAGTGTTGTGCTATCAATAAAGAAATGTAACACCAACAACATGAACAGACACGTCCGATCGAGACATCCAAGTATTTACAAATCGGAAATCGAGATGAAACAGGAACATACGGATATTGAAATTGGCAGTGAAATTGAAGCACCCGTGATTAAGAGTGAGGATAAGGATATGGATGATTCACTAGGTATGTTTTATGTAGAGTCAGCTCATATATGTATAAATATTTCACACAGCCCTTACATGGGCTATTTAAAATTCACATAAAGTTATAAGTATGTGCTAATGTAACATGCCGAAATAACTAGGATATGAATAAGTAGCAGCTCATAACAAAAAAATTGTTCCTTGATTACATTTAATTTAGTAACTAGTAACGCCATCTAGTATTGAGTAGCAGTTGAATTGTGTTTGGAAAAAAACCTATCATTTTATGAGGACGTAGTTATATCTCAAAATTTTGTATACAACGCCATCTAGTATCCAGTAGGATTAAATCTCAAACTGTTACGTTTCCAGCCGTATTATTAATAAAAATACGGCTTCCTGAATTTGATTATTATAAAAAATTCCACATACCTACTATATGTTTAAAAACGCCCAATTTTTTTACCGCATTTAACTGCTTCCCATGTACTGCAGCGCCATCTAGTTCTCAGATAGAAACTTGAATCTATCAGCCAAAGCAATGAAACTTGTCAATATAAAATACCTTAGTTATTAAAATTATGATGTTACATTATTAAACAATAATGTACATTAATTTTTGAGACTATTCTTGTCGTTGCTTTTCATATTTTGAAATAGTTGAATCAAATTAACGAAACTGCTAAAACACCACATCAACCTTCATATCTGATACAATCACATATGAAAAATGAGGTCGAACCAATAAGTCATTGTAATATAACTTTTAATAAATATTCTCAAGTTTCTCAGGCACAATGACACCAAAATAACAATGCTTTTTGCAACTATTAAAATAGTAACCTTTATAACTTACAATTTTGGAATTTTTCTTTCAGACAATATAAGCAAACACCGGCGCAGTTGGATCTGGTCTTATTTCAAGCGCGTGTCCAGTACTCTCGCCCAGTGTACTCTGTGCAATCGGAACATATCGCACGGTGGTAATTCCACTGGCAACATGAATAGGCACCTCAAGATAATACACCATAAGACTGGAGGCAAGTTCCTAACATATTGTGCACTTAGGTAGATTTATTTTGTGCTTGCTCATGCGGAATGTATGAAATGGACTAACATTTTGTGGCTATGGTTGGCTAATGATACAGTTTGAGAACAGTGCCAGAATATTATATGTACTTTGAATATTTACCAGAACTATCAAAATTTGTTTAAGCAAATTATACGCAAAACTTTTGCTCCAGTCAGCACACGGTTTAAAGTTAAAATAACCTTATATGTACGTATTTCTCTGGAATGCCATATTGAAAACCATATAGTATTTATGGCTATATTGCAGATATGCTACATGGTTGAATTAACCATAAAATTAATACCTTGTAGCTGGAAGGGCTGGATCATAAAATAATTGGTCCTTTGTTGAATCCACTATATGAGCTTATTTTTCTTCTTTATCATGTCTTATTTCTAATGGTTGTATTTAAAGCAGTTAACTGCCTCCATTTATTGAAGATTATATCATCTTTAATTAGCAAGTTATGATGTATAAGAAGTTTGCTTTACAGATGATACAAGTTGGGTATGGAAGGTGTTTGAAGGTAATGAGGAGGATTTTTATTCATGCAAAATATGCCAATTTAAGTGTATGAAATTTGATAATACCGAGAAAAGTCTTACTACAATCTTGGAACACTTGAAGATAGAGCATGGGGTGATTTCTGGAGAACAAATCATCACAGACATGGAATATGATATCGAGGAAAATAGATAGTTGAATTATCTTGTAAGTACTTATTGCCTTTGGGATATATTTGTGTTAAAAAATGGATTACCGAATTGATTATTTTATTAATAAATTTGGCTGTTTGGTAAAGTAATTATCTTATTCTGTACGAATGTTTATAGCAATTTTTGTGTTCTTAAAATTTGGTACTCACATTAATAAAGTGTGGTAATGTCTGGTGTAAACCCAGATTAAGCTGTGTCCGGTATAGTTACTGATAAGAGGCAGTTTATGAAAAGTGTTATATGCAATAAATATAACACTTTTCAAACATATGCAAAAAAATATGTAAAAAATTTATGCAAAAAAATTCAATAAGAATGTTTTTTTATATCCCCTTTAGTAGATTAAATTATTTAAACGTAAAAATGTAACACCACGTCTGTAATCCCCGAAGAGGTAGTCAGAGGAATGTAATACCTACAATTCCATGTTTCACCAGTTACGTTTACATCCCAATATGGAAATCTAAACATGAACAATATTTTTTATATTGTGAATGATTGTAAGGTGTAAGCTTTTTCATCAAACCTGCTTTTTACATACATACACTAGATGTCCCATGTTAATGTCGTCTTAATGTTGATACTTGTTAAAAATACGATTTATTTTTTCTACATGAGGTCATGTCTTGTCTATTCAAAGGTGGAATGTAATTGAAATACATTTGATACCTACAGTCAGTTTTCTAAAGGTACATATCCTTATTTCACTCTGCAAAATTCTACACTAAGTACTAAGAACTGTTTCTTACAAGAACATGTTGTGTTTATAGCTGTATCACAGCCAAATACTGATAGATGCTTCTACCAGTTTTAAGTTATAAAAATTGTTATGAATACTCTCCAGAATGTTTCAAGAACTTCAAGTTTTTTCAAAAATGTACAATGTTTGTAATGTAGATGTAGTAATTAATTGTGTTCCATAAAATATTCTTCATAATAGATAGGAATGTGATTAGCAAATTGATGAAGAATATTGAAAAAAAGCTCATTAGTGACAGTAAAAATTAATAAGGGTGATTTTGATTCAGAGAATATGGTTTCTTTTTATTCTACCATTAAAACAAGTTGTTTCCAAACCTACAATAATGTTGGTTCTATTCTATTTAGCATAGATACCTATTATATTTTCTTATCAGAACGAAGACATGTGACTATGTGTAAAGTATGGTAATATTTTTTATTATTTATATAAGGTTGTCAGAACCAAGCCCTAATCGGGGCAATCCCAAGTTAAATCTGACATGGGCATGGAAAAGTATATGTTAATAATAATAATGGTAGGTGACAAAATGTAAAATTGTGATGCCCTACCAATCGTTTAGCATCCCTATCCTTAATATGATTCGTAATTATTTTTGTCTTCTTTTTATTTAATCTTAATAGTTAACATAGGCAGGGAGTGTACACTGTAGTTTTATTTTTAGAATTATCTGTGTATAGTTTACATATATGTGAATATTTGTAAGAAACCATACACATGTTTTTGTGGATGTTTATTCTTTGTTTTTCTCTTGATTGTCATAACAAGTCTTACTTTGTAGAGATAACACAGTACGTTTCATAATTTTGCTTAGAATAGTTAGTTATTTAATTGTGTGCCGGTGTAGTATTATGTTTAAAACTGATTGTTTTTTCTTTCATTTTGGAATATGTCAAAGTATATTATTGGTAAATTGAGTTCGATGTTTCTTTTCAAATCTAATTTAATGTTATGTTCGTTTAGCTAGTTAATGCAGGGTATATTTTTCTGCGAGGACGTAAATTGTAGATAATGTACATATATATGTATATACACATATGATATGCAGAGGTGTTTCCTTTGAATTGTTCGAGGGCTTAAAGTTTTTTTTCAATGGAATGAAATAATATTAAAAGGAAAAAAAAACAAACTAAAGTTTTGACTAGTTTTATTCTTATACAAACATCGAATTACACATACATCAAAAGACATTTCCATACGGCTAATATAATATAATTTGGCAATATTTTTATCACTATCGTTGACAGGTAACTTAGATACAAAACCGTGTTGTGGAGCGATTATGATTGACTAACAAAGCACAGAAACAAAACAGACTACATACATTTGGTAATTAACGATCTCCAATACCTAGATGTGTTGAAACTAGATCCATATTCCCCAACCGTGATCATGATCAATAATTGCTATCAGTAAAGAAGTGCATGATGGCACAGTCACGATCAATATTGATCAAGACATGTATATGCGATAATTCTGCACTTCGAATACGATCGTTATTATTGCGCCATTGTTAAATGTCGCTGATCATTTATTATCAATACTTTAAAGTACAGTTGATGTTGTTAGTCATTATCTACAAAAAGGACTGAAATTGATTAAGTTATTGGCCGAATTAATTTGATCACTGATCGCAGGCTATCAACTTATGCATTGCCTAGATATGGTTTATGTGTGTGCTTTGGGAATAACACCACAGCAATACAATTGTCGCGGCCTCGCTCCGTTAGAGAGTTGTGTGAAAAAACAGCTTATTAAATTATGACTAATACAAAGATAATACCAACGAAGCATATAGGTACTATTCATTTAGGTAAACAGTATTTTGACACTAGTAAATCGCGTGAAATCAACTGGTATGGACTGCGGCATGCTTTATTCATCCAATATAATCTACATATCTTATGGTGGATACGTTTAAAAAAAATAAGCATTTAAAAAAATCTTTCAGAATAATTTATGGAGCTTATAATATATTTTAAATTAATATCCCTGTGTTTTATTACTATAAAACTTGCATTTTTTATGTTAAGATTAAAGTAGGTTGTTATATAAATGAAATATTACTATTTAAGTAATTTTTACATATATGATAATGTCATGTACATGTCAAACTTAAATCTTAAAAGACATCACAAAATAAATATTCATATGATTACAATTTTGATATTTCTCGTCACTGTTATACAGTCGAGGTGATTGAGAGAAGTTACGCACGTAATATACATTACCTTATTACAAGTTCATTGAACATCACGATAATCATTTGCGTAGCGAAGGTGTGGTGTGCGGGTCGAGTGTAGCATCCTCGAGGTAGTCGAGACCTGTGGTGTGGTTTGATAAAAAAATACATACAGGTACATATTTACATAAAAAACCAATCGAATGTGTCTAAAATATTTATGGATTAAATGTCCACTTAATGAACTTCGACATAACATTTCGTATACTTTCTATGAAGAATAACGCCTCAAATCAATATATGAGGATACTTTATGTTCTATAACTTGAAATGTCATACATAGTGTGTACTTTATACATTCCCCCTCCATTAAACCCGAATACACGACGTTACACTACGACAATTTTTTTAACACGACTACGCACAATAAGGTAAAAATTGTAGTTCACTATACAAATATTTTTAACACTAACGTAACGTCTCGCCTGTTATCCCCGAATAGGTAGGCAGAGCAGTGTAGTACACTCCCACGTTTCACCAATTACATTTATGTTTGTAATAGTAAATTTCAAGAGGTGGTGTCCATTTTGTTATTGTTAAAGCCGGATTTACATAACGTATGAAAGTAAACACGAGTATCGAGTGTCGTGTAGAGTATCCGTATTGCCTAAATTGTATGTGATGTAATTTTAACAGGTTTTGAATACAACTAGATAATGCACATTTAGCGGTATGAAACTGCATTAGTGTCCCAAAAGTGTGTTCAATATTTCACATTCTGTATGTATTACTTTTCTCGTCATGGTAACGACGAATTTAAAGAACGAAAACTTATTACAAACTTAATAACTACACAATCTTTGTATGTGATAAAGTCAGAAAAAATACATCGATTGTAAATATACCATACGACATTATGTATAAATTGAACAAAGCGTCGGATTAACAGTTACGATTTATGTAAACCCGGCGTTGTTTTATTATTAATAATACGTTCTTGTACGTATTACTTAATTTAAAAATTAGTTTCATGAAAATATACATTTACCTATAAAATACCTCGTAATAATACTATTCATTGTATTAATAATACTATGTTCCTTATAAATAAACCACATACATATAACAAATATTGCACTATATTAATATAATTAAATTACGCTTAAGAATTCACAAACATTTATTAAGTATTTAGTAGCATAGCTGGTATGGTATATTAACCTTTGCGGTACGATGTCGAGTATGACTCGACAACAACAGAATCAACAGAGTACAACAGTGCGTGATACTGAATTTGAAAGTCATGATAGTTTGTTTGGGCGAAGAGCAATTTCAAAAATTTGTGGGAACTTCCGTATGACAGTAAAAGGAGGAGTACCTACCATCATCCAGCGTTAATGAGCGGCGACTAAATGGATAATTACATATAAATAATTACACTGCATCCTCAGCGCAAACACAAGGATTGTGTGTACACTCTGTTCTAACCGAAAAGTACCAGGTGGTAGAAAAGAAACTTCATATATGTATTTGCGAAATCTGTGACAGAAGAATGCATGTTGGGAATGCTTTAAACGGTATCATACAATGATTAATTATATGCTGTAAACAATAAAAAATGTTTAAATAATTCTCTCCCTGTGTTCGTTATTAAAAATGTTACAATGTTATTTTATATAGCCACTAATTCATAAGTATCTACTACGTCACGTTAAGTACGTACGTTAAATAAGTAGGGTCATACATGTTTTCCAAGCGTACAAGCGACTGGTGAAATATGTGCGGACCACTTGCGAATAGAGCGCGGACCTGTGGGCTTAGACAAAATACTTTGCCGTAAGCGTTAACGTCAAACGCTAACTTCAAAATGTATCGAAATGACATTAGCGAACTAGCGTGATGAATATTCTTTTCCGCAGCTTATATTATTTCCATACATTTGAATTTAGCGTTTGGCGTTAACGCTTACGAAAAAATATTTTGTCTCAGTCTACTGCTAGAATGAAACGGTGAAGAGCGTTTGATTCGCAAAGGGTTAAAGGGAAAACTAGGCGACGAAATATACTACTTGATTTTTATTTGTTGAAAGATCTTCCAAACTTATACATAAACACCAAATATACCTGCACAGTTTTGCACCTAACATCACATTATCGAAATGTAAAATATGATATTTTTTTAATTATTTTTTCTGTAACTTTAGATACATAAATCAAACAGTTGCTTAAAATAGACAAACCCTGTATTCGATCCTAAATAGCCAGAGTGCATTTTACCAATATTAAATATACAATGTAATATGTACCAAAGCTAACCAATTTTATTATACAATAAAGATGGTCATCAGAGACTGTTAATTTCTTTGACATACCCGATTATTTCATAGTTTGTCGGTTATCAGGCCCATACAGACGTGGGCTTGAATTTTGGATACAATTCTACATCCTACTGCTGGGCAGAGGTCTAACCCGCACTTGACCCCTGAAAGATATTTAATTCGTAGGCCTATACATTTTACGTACAAAAAACAAAAATACAAAATTGAAAACAATTATAACTTAGGTAAGTAACCCCGCTTGTTCCATAGTTGAGTAATTGTGACGATTATTCTGTCCAAAATTTCTTAGACGATTACGTTAGTCATATAACTATTACTTTGTGTCTTGCATATAGATATAAAAAGAAATATTTTCCTATATTTAAAAGCTTTTTTAATCTAGTTAAATTGCTTGTTTTGTAGGCACCGATAACATACACAATAACAAGAAATAAAAACGAAGAAGTTAACAGTCCGTGAATTTATTTTCGATTTAAACATATGTGTTTAACTCATTTTTGCTCTATTTTCATTTTAAATTAATTATAATCTCCGGTTTTCAAATAGCAATTTCACATGAGTAAGAATATTCATATATTCATTATTCATCAATGTACCGGCAAGTTTTGTCCTATTTTAAGTACCTATATTACGAATGATACTAAATTGTAAGATGTAATAAAACAAATTAAATAATAAAAGCTCGGTTGAGTACTTACGAAGGTGGTATTTTTGTAAATATTATTGAAAATTATAAATTCAAATAAATATCCCTATTTTATTATATTAATAGAGTACGATGTCGGTTTTTTAATGATTAATTTATTACATCCAACAATAATAACTATACTTTTGAGGTATTTTGATCGATATTTATCTTAATAAGTACCTAGTTACTATGTACACTAATTTTGTACAGACGTATAATATTTAAAACAAAAAATTGAGTTTCAATTACAATAAATATAATGACGTTTTAAAGTATTGAATATTTATATCAGACCTGATATAAAATAGAATAATTTTGATTAATCTTTTAAAATGGATTTTTAAATATATATCGCTAATTTGCTAATTAAATATTTACGCTGTAATTAATGGTAATTTAGTTTAAATGTTATTTATAAAATACATGATATTATTGCACATAAAAAAGTTCGAAAATAGAATACATCCTCAGTCGTAAATATTTACGGCAAAATATTTGAGGTATTTTCACACTTATATGAGATATCAATAAATAAATGTTGAGTTCTGTATTGTCTTAATATCTTGGTATAATAAATATTACGATAAAAATAATAACATTTATGATACATTGCAATTTTTCACCCAACATTTGGATTATATTGCTTTGAGCACAATATTTGCTTAATGTATATATTCTAGCTTATTAATAACACGATTATACAACTCTACGAATCCCTGATTTAGATAGAAGTATTTACAGAGTTATACTTAAATATCTAACACACAACCTAATTTAATATTCGTAGGTACGGAAATTTTGTACTGTTTTAAGTAGTGAGTAACATTTAAAACACCAAATGGTTCGTTAAAATTATTACATTACTTACTTTATAAAATTATTACAATACTATTGCCAAAACACTTAATGTGGTCAAAGTCGAGGTAGTATCGCGTCATATGTACATATATCACATAAGAATGCCAAAAAGGTCATTGTGTTACTTATTTACTGTAGAAATAACATATAAAATTTTAAACCATTATTACTTTTAATGATATGACAGAAATTTAAAGTTCATCAAAATTCGAATACGTGTTTTTTTACAACATGATGGTGTATTATGTTATTTTGGTGATAAAACGAATAATATCTGTTCAATAAAAAAAATAGTTAAATAATTTTATCACAACTCTACAAATCTTTGGATACGTTTTGTAATAATAAAATATTTTTGCATAAGATATTAAATTATGAAAAACATTTTTTTGTGACAACCCTAGGTGGTTGGCGGTTTGGGTCCACAGTTGTGTGTGCTCTGTATGTACACGATTCTACCTCGATACGTGTGGAGGGCGGCTTTGCACCAGGGCCCTCGCGAGCACCTCCATCGGATCTTGCCGTTCCTCGCGCATCCGTTGAAGCGAAACCTGTAGCCGCCCACGTTGATG
>DWTO01005312.1:0-10845 GCA_018244755.1 Jemadia pseudognetus
AAACAAAAGCTTTATGGATTCAAACCTTACTACGTTTGTCCATGAACTTTAATATACTCGTATTATACATATAAGTACATGAATATTTAATACATATCTATGTTTTATCTTTAAATCATTAACTTTGTAAATGTTAATTACTTTTTTTGTTAATTAGGGACGATTAGCAAAAGTTTAAATACTATCATCATCTTCAACTCTTTTATGCTCTTTTTTTTACAACTGTAAAAACAATAAGGGTTAAGGCCCTAGTTAGCCATACTGGCACTGGATACTTCCAGGTTGACAGCTTACCATGCTTTGAAATGCATACTCATGACGTTTCCTTTAACCGTTACATCAAGTGACGTTTAATCTTAAAATAGAATTTTTTTGTGGGCGATACACGCGAAGATTGAACTATGGGAGACCTCAAGGCTGAATTATATACTAATAGGCTATACAAATTTAATTAACACTGATTTTAACCTAACAACTAGTTTGTTCATACGAAGCTATTATAGAAAATAAACTAAAAGTGTAAGTCTTAGGAAATTCTATCCACCGATTAATTAAAAGTAGACGTTCAGCCAAGGGGATTTACAGTCTAAATAACTTGTGATAAGTAATACACCATAAAGCAGTGACAGAGAAAGCTATGCGCGGTAAATATGAGGCAGGCTTTCTCAGAGATACTTTTACGTAAGCCCTAAGTCTAAAAATATGCCAGTGGGTCGTAGTTCCTTGTCAAGTATCCTTTGTTCTTCACCTCGCAATGACGATACAAGCAAATGTAATGTTGTACTTCGCACATCAGCGTTGTTTTTACCCGACATTATAATAAGAGAATAGACGTTACCTAACCGACAGAACAGAGGCAGTAATTGAGGTAGATAATAAATGCGTTACTATCCTCGGGAAAAATTGAGAGTCGGTAATTATTTGTCTAATACAAAAAGTCTCTAATACAGCCCTTATAATGATATGGAAACACAATGGCTGTATACCGTAACTTATTTAAAGTAAATTATATTTTTTCTCGAACAGAAATTACAAAATAAAAAAGAATCCCCACATGTATCGCCTTCAGCGGAATTTTTTACATAGCGTAGGTTTCATTATGGATACAAACCTTATTTGTATAATAAGAAAAGATCGCAAGAAAATCAGGTATTTCATTAATTAATATCTACTTAATACGCAATATCTTTTTCAATTTACTTTTATGTAGCTTCTTTCGTTAGAAACGTAATTAATTTTCAATTTTCCTCCATTCGTCTTACAATTTTGCAATATATTTTGATAAATTGATTCAACGAAAATATTTTCATATTAAATCTTCGTTTATTTACCGTTACCGGACTTTTCTGTTACACACCGGTATATAATGTTTTATGGCCAAAATGTTTTTTTACATTGCACGTTAAAATAAGACTGATATTAATGAAGCATACTTAAGTTTATAGTGATATTAAGAAATTATACATTAATTATTATGAAGATACTGATCAAGAGGTCCTGGGTTCGATTCCTAGATCACCTACTCGGAGTCTAGATTTATCGCCGCTGTAGGTAGAACAATTGTCAGAAACGTGCTGCAGAAACGTGGAAGTGAACTACACGTCTCTGCCTACCTCGTCTCAGATTACAGGCGCGATGTGGTGTTTAAGTTTATATATCATCACGCTGGTAATATGTAACAAGTCTTTAATTCTTATATAAGAATAAAACAATTTTATCCAAGCCCTGTTTCCTGGGTAAAAAGACTTGCATAACCAATGAAAAACAAAAATGTATCTATTAGTGTAGTGTTTCTGAAAAGCTTTAATTAATTCTTACATCTAGTATCTCTCCGGCTGATATTTTACAAAACATGTTAAGGTATTAATTAACAACTTGTTGTTAGTATCTACTATTATTTTTTTATTTATACCTTTGGTTTTTGTACCGTCAGATCTTGAAATATACTAATAAAAATTCTTAAAAAATTTGATTAAATATAATACATGTTTAACAATGTCATTTACATCTATGTAAAAATTTAAAAATATTCCTCGCAATTATTCTGAAATTAATGTTACTATAACCTGATCAATTACATTGCAGGCAGAGAGAGTAGCTGCTTTACGATGGTCTTTGTAACTAAACAGTAAATTTGAAATGTATAAATATCTTAAATATAATATTGAAAAGGGTAAAGAGCCGAGCGGTTCCGGAGTTCATTTCGGTGGGGGCCAACGTAATAATGTTACATTGAGAACAAAATTAACTGAAAGCGATCGTTCTTAGGATCTTCCGGCTCGGACGGCGGCGTGTGGCGCGTCATCTCCGCACGCGGTGACGGTGTTTCGAATTTGATGGCCTTTTTTATTATCAAAAATTGATGGATTTATTTCTAAAACGAACGTTAATTTAGATAAATTTCTTATTGCATGTATTTATATCTTAAAGACATGTATAAAATTAACAATATTATGTTTAATAATAAGTAAGAGTATGTAGGAGTACAACGAGATTTTTAAAAAGCTTTTAAATGCAATGCTCTCTCTCTACTTGCGTGCTTTCGTTATGATGTCAATTGGCCTGAAAAGAATTCCGGTGCAGACAGTGAAATGGGGTCCTCTCTTGCACAAATAAAAATAACAGTAAATGTAGATAACATTTTGAATGTGTGGAAAATTCAATGTGAATTTTCATTGCTAAAATATATAGTATGTGATCATTGTTAAAATACATATAAGTTAAAATAAATATAATCTATTTTACAAATCACCGTTGTTATAAATAAATTTAGCTGCTACTTTCCAACATACAAACATATAGAAAGTATTCACAGCTGACGGATTTGTAAACATTTGTAAAGCAAAAAAAAACTCTACATTTTACTGTCTTTGTCTGAAATTTTAAGGAGAAATTATCAACAAATCGCTATATTTATTGTGTTGCAAAGATAACAATGACTGTTCTTGATTAAAATAACATGGTCTATTACACTAATAATATCAATTTGTAGTCGCGTTACGGGGTATGAGTATATGCATTGTGACGTCAGTCGCAGCGGTTATTGTCAAATAACGCAGAAGACTCAATGAGGACACGATCGTCTTTAGAGGCATCCGGCGCAGACGGCGGAATGGCGTCTCATTAGACCGACGATATTATAACGCTCGACGGATATTGTTATTGCTTAGACGTAACAACAATTTATTTTCATAATTTTCGGTTCGTACAATTTTTTAAGAACATAAACATAGATAACCATAGTAACCATAGATAAACATAAATAAACATAGATCTTCAGTACACTCCCACATATCCTAGTTATCTTTACCGCCCTCTATGGAGTAAAGGATAAGCCTATTGGCATACACCGGGCGCATCGAGACTCAGAGCGGCATCTGACCTGGGTTTCGAACCTATGAACTCCCAGTTAGTGGTATTTTATAACCTAACAATTATTGATATAATGTATTATTTCTTTCAGTACTATTGTACCGCAGTTGCCGCTACACAGACTGAGCAAGTGAGCACGCGTCTGCCGACGCTTCGATGGAGTTACTTTTGCAAAAGAAATAGCAATTGAGTAATTCAAAGAAATTATATATATTCTCAACATCTATTTTTACATATTTGCGTTGAAATTTAAATCATCACTGTTGTGTCGAATTAATAAATAAATTCTGTTCTAATATTTATTTAGTCATTTAGTATTCCACGGTCTGTTGTTACCTAATAGCCCTGTTGTTACATAATAGCTCTGTTGTTACATAATAGCTCTGTTGTTTGGAGGAAACTATTCATTCTGTCAGTTTCCGCCACATCGATCCAGCGCACGTTCGTACGGCTCTCTGTTTGTGAACTTTGATACTCAATAGCTCTTCAATAACGAGAATAGTGTTGTTTTGTTCACAATTGTCGGTATCACAAATATGTGTAGTTAATTTTTTAAATATAGAAGATGTTATTTTGTAACAGAAAAATGCAGAAAAAGCATGTCAACCCGTAAAGATATTTGAGACTCAATTCTCTCTGCCTGCCACGTAAGGGAAGCGCTTGACGATGGAACATAAATAATGATTATTTGTTATACATTTTTCGTATTATCTTATTATTTCATACTTTATTTATGTATAAATATTTATATTATTAAGGTATTCGTGAACATATCGTATGTATAAATCCTGAAAATGTAGGAACACAGTCCAATCAATGAAAAGAACATGTAAACATTTTATCAGGACAATCAACCGTTTAGTAGACATTCTATGCAAAGATTTATTACGGGGTCAAGTAGATCGTCGTACGTCGTAAACTTACATAAATAGAATCCGATAGCGGATCCAACTGAACCCGCAATTAATGAGACGAAGCGAAATTAAGACGTAATTGAGTAGAAGAGGGACGAACTTCGTAGACAATGCAGTTAAAGGCTTAAAGCGATTAGTTATGTAAAATATAAAGTGTTATTCATGGTATATGTACATATGCAATTGCATATACAATGCGGTTTTAATGAAATGCAATACTAATGAATAATAAAATATGACAATGTTTTGTAAGCCACAGTTCGTTCATCTTTCCTACATGTAAGAGTATTATACCATTTGCTTGTCATAACTTTGGAAATATGATCGAAATGCATTTACTATAAATGAAACAATCTTTTTTCAAAAAGTTCTCTCAATTAGAACAATCCAATATTAATAGATAGTGAATCCAAAATATGGTTTAAAATAAAATGTATCTCTGTAATTGTATATCTGCGAACGTAAAGTTACGTAACCCAATAGTTGTAATTAAAATAAATAATTAAATTCAACTTGCGATACATGCAATTAAATATAGACAATATGGAAAAATCAGGCTTTTCCACGTTTATTATTGAGAAATAATATACAGATATACAACGCTATAAAAACCTAATGATAAACAATAAACTGTTTTTCATTACATATATGGATGCAATCAATTGAGTTTTGGATTTTAGGCTAAATATATTCCAGCGAGTTCAACTTGCGCAACACAAAACAATAAACGTAAATACGTTTCGATGTGAAATGCTCTGAAAAAATAGATGGGGTTAAATACAGATCGAATATTACATAGACATGCCAATCGAATTTTCTATGAATCAAGTTTGCTTACACGTCATTCAAGTACAATAAAAATGTTAAAGAAATAACAATAAATACATAATAGCAATACATATTTAAGAAAAAATTATGCAAAAGCTTTCAAAACAACTATAAAATCAATTAAATATTTTTCTGCCAATTGAGTAACTTTAACGATAAAAAATACAATTGTAAACACATTTAAAACTATGACAGCGAAAGAACGGAACTATTTACAATACGCACACTTTTACGATAGCAATGAATCATATTTACCTATACCCTCAAGGAGGAAACCTTATCCTTGAAGATAATAAAGAAGTCGTTGAACCTCAACTTGGTAACTGATGCATTGCTGTCATTAAAAATGACCATTTCGTGTTTTGCTAAATTTACAACTCTACTAAACTGTTTAGACCGAAATACAGCAAATATTTTTGTTCTGCTGACAACATTCGGCAACAGTGCTTACAATTTGCTTACTCGCGTGTTCCTTTTGGTTCAGACGACTGACTTCCGGCTTACGTCTTCAAGCTGCAAGTGACACTTGGCACCCAAAACTCCGTGCCTATTCTTTACTAATTAATAAACAAAATAACCAGCTAATATTGCTAGTGAAACCTTGTGTTTTCGATACACAACCTATATATAAAGATGGCTCAATTGATTGCGGTTATATTTAATTAACATAAATGTACACGCCTAATCCCCAAAGAGGTAAACAGAACAGTGTAATATACTCCCACGTTTACGTCTCATTATGGTATAGGTGATGAGCCTTTTGCCAACACCCGGCACATATCTAGACTCCGAGCAACTACAAGAAAATCTAAGTTAGAACAATCTTATAGTGCCAGTGAACCCAGGACCTCTCAACCGGCAGTCGTGCTTGCAACCAACACGATTAACGAAGCAGTCATGCATGTTGAATCATTATACCATATCTATGCATATTGTGATCTATGGAATTAAACACCAAACACAGGTTACGTAACGCCAAATATTTTTTCGCCCAGTTGTTTGGACGTAACGATCCGTACGTCATTGCATTTCCAATCAGATTTATATCGGAGCGGATTAAAATTTTAACGAGTCGTCCTCACAGCGGCTTTATCCGTCGGTGTGCGGGCATCCCTTTTTTAGAATCGCATTTGACGAACTCCCGTGTAACTGGCGATTATTCTCTAAGTCAGAAATTTTTGTACAAATAAAAGGGTTTTCGGACTGGCTTGTCTTAACATTAATTATAATAATATAACTGACCGCTTGTATATCTTCGAAAGGGTAGACATATAAGTTTAGGATTATTAGCGTGTAGTTAATATTAAGTAATTTTTATTATTACATTTACACGGCAACTCCATTGCAAATTAGTAAAACTCTAAATAACACTTAATTTCTGGCCGATCGAGTATCATACATTATAACAAGGCTATAAAAAATTCTAGAACAGTTTTTTTTTAGATCGAATAACAATGCAATAAGTTACATTTAATTGTAATGCGCTATGGAGTCCTAAGTTAATAGCTGTACTTTTGACTAGTGTGTAATTCTCACAGTTAATTTACACCTAATTAAAATAATTGTAGTACAACAATTTGCACGAGACATTAAATTTAATGGAGTTTTAAATTACATTAATTACAGTGAATGGAAATGATTTAAATATACAATTTGAAGCACTTAAAAATATAAAAACGAAATAATTACTTAGTTTGAAAGCTCCGTATTGAAATTTATGTAAATAAATTGTAGTCGTATATTACTGTTAAATAATTTAGATTTTCTAGTAGTTTCTCGGAGACTGTATGGATGCACGGTGTATCGCAACAGACTCACTGCCATTTCCATAGCGTTTCGTATTCCATATTCCATTTTTATATTCCTTTTAATAATGTACCTTCATATCTTTATCGTTAGCCCGAAGAATAATCAGAGATTGGATTAAATTTTCAACGAGTCTTCTTCTCATGGAATTTATTCATTCGTGTGTAGAATCCGTTTGTAAAATTCCTATAGGAAAGATACGCTAACAACTTCACTGTTTGCCCGTTTGAATATAGAAATTAAAACTTGGAACCTTTCCGTTTAATTATCTACGGGTAGGTAAGAGGTAAAATGTAAAAATCCACTGAAACAATTATCGTGTACTCTCTGAATTTCCATTCTATTATCACCCGGTGTTATTTTCATCTAGTTACGTTGAAGTAACGTATTTAAAATAACGTAGAATAATAGGGTAATGTCCGGAATATTAACTAGCATTACTTTTATATTAGGGATAACTTGGAAAGCCGTCTTGTTGCAATAATTATGTATTAGAATCACGCACATGGCTATCTGATCCCAAACTACATATTATTGAATTTAATACCTTAGCTACTGTATATAGTTAATATCTAAAGAATTTTACACTATTATCATGAACAGCTTAAGCTCACTGTTGGACATATTCTTCCCCTGAGGAGTTTTTGCCCATAATCTCCACGCTGCGGATACGGGTTCTGGATCCTTTATACGAGTAAATTTGTTAAGCAAAAGTAACTTCAGTTCAGAAACGCCCGATAATAATATTTCAACTGATTGAATATGACCTATTCCAACTCGCCGATGGTGTTCTGACATAATTTGCTTTGATGTTTCTTATTATATAGTTGAATATATTGGACGTGTTTTCTCTCTAAAAAGGAATGTTGTTATTGTAAACGCTTATTGCAATGCTCAACTACTCCACACAAATAAACAAAGAAGTTTTCCAGTGAAAACAATAATATGAATTCGAGCGTATTAAAATTTAATAAGAAATTCTTTGCTTTCCCTCTTTCTAGTAGTGAAAATTCATTACAATATTTAAACCAATATCAAATATTGCACATACAAACAAGCTGTTCACCGCAAGTTGGTCGGAACCGCAGAATCTGCAGCGGCGTAATACACGCCAAAGGCTTAATAATGCGGGAGCAGGCATTATACACAAATTATACAATAGGAGGCAACTACGTAAATACAAAGGGAAATTAAATTCTTATCGACCTACTTCATTTATATTGGCATTCACTATAAGCTCAGCGTTTATTTCACGGTACTTGTATATTATAAGTCCCTACTCTACCTACATTTGACAGGGAAACATGAGCGGGATGTCGTGTTATGTTATAATTAAAGTACTTTTACATTAAGTATTAAATTATTGTGACAGCACACGTTGCATGAATTTAGGATGGTTAAGAACACAAATGATACACGTTACGCAATTAGATCGTAAGTCTACAAGTAACTAAAACTACACTTAGTTAATAAAAATATATGCGTTTAAGGTTAAACATCGTCAGACAATATGTCACACTTTAAAGTTCTTCATGATGTTTTTAAGGGTTGTAAAGTCTGCACCTTGAGAGTGGCAAACTATTGAGTTAACCTTTCTCGATCTAAGATGAGACCCCCCGCCTTTCGAATTTTGAAAAATCGTACTCTCAGAAACTATGTTTTGAAAAAGAAAAACTAACATTATTAGCATAAATTCATGCGAAATTAAATAATAACGCTCAGGATTTTTTAATTAGACTCATTTTACATACCATATTAAAGTTATTCTAGTAAAAGGCAATGTTATTATGCTCGTACAATTGTTTTCATACCTTTTTCAGTGATCCCTTTAAACGGGTTCCGTGAAGCTTTAATTATAATCAGCTGAGTTCGTTAGTAGAGTCGCACTCTTTTTATACAATTACGACTGTGATTCCACTGTCCACTTACCGTGCAACACGTTTAAATGCTGAAAGTGGGTTATGCGATTTCCTTTAATCCAGAACTAAATTCTAATAAGCAGCAGCAATAATAAGCAGTGATAGCCTAGTGGTTTGAACTTCGACCTCTCACTCCGGGAGACCGGGTTCAAACCCTAGCGCGCACCTCTTAAAAATGTGTTTTACGTTTAAATATCACTTGCTATTGAATTTGTACCCAGTGCATGGCAATAGGCTCACCACCTATTCCATAGTGGGACGTAAACGTAACTGATGAAACGTGGGAGTGTACTACACTCGTCTGCCTACCTCTTTGGGGATTATAGGAGTGATGTTACGTTATTAAAAATTAACTAAATATAAAAGTTAAATAAATTCATAGTATTAATACGGTACACACATATTAATTTATTTACAGGTAAATGTTACAACTTCACTAACAAGATACAGACGAGCTAGTGAAGTATTATCCACTTTACGTTAATCACTTACATAGATCAAATTTTCAAGTACCTGACGCCGACGCAAACAACAAGGGATTGGTTATAATTAAAATATAAACCTTTCCGCCGCACAGAGTTTCGGACTCGATTCTCGTCCGGGCAGAGATGCCTGAATAATAAATTTAGATTTCGCTTTTGGGTCTGAATATTTAGAATTTTGCTTATCCCCTCCCCCCCACACACACACACTGCATTCAGGACGCATGGAATTATAGTGTGCCTGGCAGTATGTAACCATACGTACGTGTATGTATGTATATATCTACATATAATTTTTATTACAGGCGATACGATTCTTAAACAACAATCCAACAAAAAAATACTGAAACTATTACTCACAGACAGTGATACCCAAAAATGTGGCAAATTTTTTTTTGGATATGTCGTCATATATTACGCCGCAAGGTTTGTTATTTCCAGTAATACGTATGTATACCGTACGAATCGGTTGCAATACTGGTATACTATACTCACAAAACATTAAAAGTTTTGAATTTTTACACAAATACGCATCGACATGATCACCTGTCGCTGTCCACTGCTGGGCACAATCATTTCCCAAGGAACACCACTTATCTATGAAATTCTTATCACTAATACCCTAGTAATACACACAATCTATGGCACATGTTTGTAACAAGCATTAAATGAATTAATGTCTGTAAAAATGTTGTAAAGCTCAATACAATTTGTGTGCGTACTTTAAGGATATCGCAGCTAAAGTACGAATCGAATCACGTAATCTGAGACATAAGCTCTGGATCGATACTAATGCTTTCAACAATGAGCTTTAACCACTTAAAGGTATTGCGGAAAGGCTTTGTTGCGATTGTACAAGACCGGCAATTCACCACTAGAGCCTCCTGAGAAAAGACAATTGTGTCGGAATCTAAGCTTATTACGATACCCGAAAACAAACAAAGTTGGCGTTTTTATCTCTTGTTTTTCTTTGGCGTAAGCGTAGTTCTGAGTCTATTTTCCTTTAATAATTACGAAGCATATATTTTAACATTGCAATTATCCGCAACTCCACTCACGCATGTTACAATATGTTCCAATAGATCATACGGTTTTGTTAAAAGAAAGCATAAACCTAATAAATTCAAATGTGTCACTGCCAAACCGAAGAAGTTTCGTACGATCTTTCAACCCCTTATATTTTTTTCCTCTAAGTAGAATTTTTTTTTAATGTGTTAACACATAAAATCTTTTTTCGATCGAAAGCATAAATTTAAAATGTCAGGTGAATAACTTCCAAATACACGGAATTTCATGCAATCTTTCAACCGCCTATTTTTTTTTATCGCGTGATAGTTTAGCATTTGGCCGCGATCCCGCCTGATCCTGATCCCTTTACGCCGTAGGGATATACAACGTTCGCCATTATTACCATCAATGACCATAATATTCTTAACTACATAGATACCGTCCCGCTAGTCAGAACGAAGCGATTTTCGTCATCGTTTCTGATTCGGACGGCCAAGGAGTGGAATTCCTTGCCTG
>DWTO01005313.1:0-10842 GCA_018244755.1 Jemadia pseudognetus
GCCACTACTAGAAAATCTAAATTAAATAAATATAATTGTGCCCGACCCGGGAATTGAATCCAGGACCTCCCGATCGGCAGTCGCACTTGCAACTAACACGACCAACGAGGCAGTCAAATCCTTCATTATTGATTAATGTTTTAAACGATATTATTAGATATTGACCATTTCTATAAATTGTTTCGTGCTACAATCAAACCAGCTATAAATTAAATGCGGTAACAAATAATGCTATTTAATGTACCTAATATTATACTGTTCAATCAAATGAGATCACCGCCAGTTTATTTAAATAGCACGTTTAATGAGCGCCGACGGACGGATTAAGCGAGATCCGCTGAAATATTATCGTAATAAAATAATGAATTACGACAAAAACGCGACGAGTTTTGAAAACTTTATCGTGCCACATTCAATCTTCGCCGAACGCTTATCAGGTAGACGGGACTTGTCAAACTTTTCAAATTAGTTCTGAACATGCTCACATTTCAGTTTAATAAGTTCGCGTTCTCGCGTCAGCGCAGCGACGGTCACATTCAACTTATACATCTTAGCTGTAGTCGTCTTAACTTTAACTTTTTGTGTCAACAATAAACAATTTGTCCTTCGTGTTCCCACGTCTTTAATTAAAATTTATTTATATAATCGCCAAGTTTATAAATTGCGTATTATCTTAATAATTATGTACCGAAATGTTCAGTAATTAAGACAATGTCTCGCGGAAGTGAGACGGTAGGCGGCCAGCGCCACTCTATTTGGTCTTTTACTTTATTCGCTTTGGTGCTCGACGCGAAGCGGGTGGTGAGAGCGCCGTGGGAAAACTATTAGCCTTGTACTTATTGTCTTTAAAGTAGGCCGCAACATTAGGGTTGATTGTTGCTTGGGGGATTTTAGTGCTTTCTCACCATTAACAACGGTATACAGGGCCCAAAGGGCTGTTAATATGTCTTGTAAAGAAATTGTTTACGAGACACATACATACCGTACGAGTGATAACAACGGTAGCAGGCTTACTTTCGCTACTGTGCGTAACTTACACAATTTTATGTCAATACATTGTTTATTTACCTCAATATAATAACTATAAAATCTGTAAGAGGCTCACTGTAAGTAAGCAGCCTTTATATTATCAAATTGTATGCAAAGCAACATTTTCTATAGCTCTGGAACGGGCTCGTGGTGGTTACGATTAGCATCATTCGGACATGTACTTTACTGGTAATGACGTGTTGCTAAATGTAACATTTAATGTAAGGAATGTGAGAGGTGGCAGCCCTAGTGTAATAGATGACACGGTCACGCTCGTATCGCTCCGGATCGCCCGCTCATCGCGGCAATTATACCGTGGTGAGCACGGAACACAATTGCATAAGCTCATAGCTTCAATCCATAAACTACTTCACAGCTACTACACAAGCTGTGCACAAAGCCCCGCAGCTATTTACGAGTGCATTTCTCGGTCTATGACACATTATTATAACTAGCAACATCTATGTATACCTACCTAGGCATGTACCTATGTGTAAGAGATAAATTATTTTAAAGTCGTTAAATGAAGACGTTTTAATGCCGATCAACGAGTGTAATAAATTAATATTGCTCCTCTAGATTTACGGACCGCATTGTTATTGTCTCGGAGATAAATAAACGTTTGTCCATCGTAAATTAACTCCCTACTATTATTTACTACGCCTAGCGAGATAAGCTAGTATCTACTGAGGGTTACATAAAATAAATGTGGATATGCTTAATGTAACTAAAGTGATATATTTTTAATGTAATGGTAAATTTTGTAGTCAAATTACTTAAAAAATATTTTTTTTATCATTAATTATCAGGTTGTAGTAAAACGATTTATATGTATAAGAAGTTATCATAAACATCCTAATTAATAATCTAAACTCAAAAACGTGTAATGTTTGTAAGTTGGTTAACAAAACCGTGATATATTAACGTTTTTAACACGATTTCTGTGTACGCTCGAATATATTGTGGCGATAATTGAAATTTAGGATAGGTATAAAATAAGATCGCAAGCATCATATTAAGTATTTCCATAGAGTTTCCAATGTCCACTAATATGAAATAATGAGAAAACACGGTGAACGAAAAGTGTATCCTGTATACACAAACGAGATTACCGACTTTCGTGCCAAATAACTATTATTGACATTATAGTCGATAGATACCAATAACTAATTACAATATACATAGTAATTGGAATAACATAAGTAACAAGGAATATGTATAGTATAATACGTTAACCTGGAGATACGTCGGTAGATACTCTACACTACTCTGCTTTCCTGTTTGGGGATTACAGGCGTGATGTTACGTATATTTCGTTAAAAGGGCCGGAAAGACGAAATAAAATTTCAATTTACACACACACAGAAATACAAACATAAACACAGACAAACATACGTACATATACATACACACATACACAGGACAGACCTCCAAAAAGGATTTTCGAAAATAACTTTAGGCACATTACGCCACACAATGGCAGCAGGTAAATAATTGTAAACACATGGTCTGCTTCCTTCATTCATGGGTTAACGTTAATACAGTAATTGTTATGTACAATATTTCAAGAAACAGCTTTGTCAGGTTTATTTGCCACATGTCAGTCAGTGGATTGGTTGGCGTAATATCCATAAAACCTGTTATACACAGAAAATTAACATACAACCATTGTAAGCAGAAATTGCATAAAAGTTGTACATCACATCTGGTGTATTAAATACGAGGAAAGGAGCCTGTTCAGCGTATAACACACGAGCGGTCGGGTCGAGCGAGCCACGGGCAAGCAGCCTTTCGCCACACGACCATACTAGACAACGAACGCTAACTAGCAATGTACTTTAATTTTGATCATACGAGCCTTCAACCTTCTAATCATGTAGTCGTTGGAGGACGACACGATAAATGAGTACAAACGAGCGAAAGCCACTTAGACCAAATTTACACTTAGTGGGAGACCGCGGGTACAAGTTTGCGTCGAGAACGGTGGCGCGCGCTCCGCCGGCCGCCGCGCTCGTCAGCTGCTCACCACATAATACGTGCCTATATACTATGGCTACCTGTGTATGTACCGATCAAAACCACGTAATGCAGTGCACTGTGCTCACTGTACACAAAACTCACACCGTCAGAAACGATTATGTACTTTCACTAATGATACAGTAAATTGATATTTACTTCATCTGCAAATATAGTCATACCCGGGGGTTCATTCAATAGGTCAATGCACTTCCGAGACGACATCCCAATTTTACAATGAGCATTATTGATGTATTACAGATAAAATAAGGTGAATTTCTAGGTAATAAAATGTAATAAATTCTATTGCAATAAATACGAAAAAGAAAGAGACAGAATATTGGTAACAATTGCTATATAACGCGCATGGATTTATATGAACGAATTAATAACAATATTGTACTTATTTCAAATTATTACATTCAATATGCAAAACATTCTTTACAGAATTTAAATTATATCTAAATTTAGTCTCAGGGCTTCAGATGTAAATATATAAACAAACAAAATGGGTGCCTCCTCTTGGATATGTGATGTAGCAAGGAACACAGTGACAAAGATATTTAACTGTCAACATTAATGATTAAAAGTGATCGCAGCGACTTATATATATATATATAGCTCACCTCAAGATCTTCGTAGGTGCGAAATGCCATTATAGCAAAACCATCAATGATGTCCTCCTCGCCAAGAGGTTCCTTGGACTTCTTTCTCCGGGCAGGAGGACGAGGAGGCTTCTCTCGGGCCGGGGACTCATCCTCACCACTGTCCCCATCCTTAACTTTACTCTCACGCTGTGCTTGCATGCGCTGTGCCCTCTCCCTTCGCCTGTTTCTCTGATTGCGCTGCTTCACTTCGTTTTCCATCGTTCGCACATTATTCAAATCACCCGACCACCGTGCTTCACTTCACTAAAGTCCGCACTACACTTATATCACACATGGTTATCCGCTATTACTATACTGAATAAATCGGTAGAATATGAATCTTGCACTCAGAAAAAGACACTGGCCGTTTCCAATGGCGGATCGTACACCGTTGCCGCATTGCAAGTAAAATGGCCGCGTAGCACTCGACGGGCTGTCTTCTTTCACATTTACGTAAACGGAGGCATATTTACACTTAAACTAAGATATACTACAATATAATTTAACAAGAACTAAGACAATAAAACGATAAATTAGGTTTATACATTATTCTCTGTGTTCAGAATCAGTCAATAGTCAATACAATGAAAGGTGTTGCACGACGCCAACGCTGCGTTGCGGTCGCGATGGTGAACTAAAGCAGAGCTGCCAACGTGACGAATATACATTCCGTGATGGGGCGTCATTGGCAATGTGGCGCTCGGTTTTACTCTTCGTGTACGTACGTGTATCTCTTTCAGTATTGTAAAGTACGAGATTAAGTTGACCTAGTTAGTACAAAAACTCGTAAGTATAAAAAATAAATTAAGTGTATTTCTTATGATGGTATAAAGCAATTTTATATTTTATTCAATAAATTATTTAAAGCTTTTACTTTTCGTTTTTTATATATCTGGTTGATATTTTCTTATGTTGGTACCGATGTTGTAGGAGACACTTTATTTGCTTTGTTCGTATTCCAGCAAACGACACACAGACCGTTTTTACTATGGTATTGTATAAACTTCGTGTTAAAAATGTTACAATGTCATATTACGAAAACAGCTATTCCAAAGTGAAGTTATTGCATTGCACAGAATTTGACGTTTCATGTTTAAAATGCGTTCCGAAAAAGGGTATTGGAATTGATGCTGCCTTAAAAAGTTCCATTTAAAAATTAAATTATTATAGTTATAATACAACATATTCATTCCTTTTCTTAATGTACACTCAAATTGGCGCAATGTAACAAATACCTACGTATGAAAAAAGTACTAAGGTATATTGTAATAGGTAGAAATATATGGGAGTGTTCTGCATTCCTCTGCCTACCTCTTCGGGAATTACAGGCGTGAAGTTACGTTTTTTTTAGAAATATGTTAAACGATATAATATGTAACATATTTAGCTCATATTATATTTAGATGTAATTTGTATCAGGTAATGAATAGAGTTGAATAGAGTTCTCGTTGCTTGATGCTCATTATACGACTTATGAACATAAACAATAATATGCTAAAATATACGTTTCAGTATCATATTAGTGAGAATAACAACTATAATTAAATTTGTGTCATTAGACATACAAGTTAAGCTATACATATAGAAGGCTTTAGGTTGGAGTAATTTTAATTACTTCTGTACAGGCAGCAAATATGAGTACATCTGTATTTCAACTAACCCTGTTTTGCGCACTTTTTTTAGTTTCTTCCTGTTGGATAATTTTATTCCTTTTTTTTCTTTTTAAGTATACATGGATTATCATTAGCATCAAGTCTTTTTTATCGTTGCTCGATAGATTACGGGATTCCTTTCGGAATGAGAACTTTGGTTAGTTTGCCACGTAGGCGAAGTGCTACTTGGCAGAATATATATACGATACGCTTTAAAGAACATGGTGGAGAACTCTACGGTGTACGACTTTGTCATGATGTTTTTCCCTTAACGTTATAAGTAATACTTAACCGTTATAAATCGAATAATATTTTTAGTTTATGGGCGAAGATGGATAAGAACATCAATTACTTATTCGTTGTTTTTACCAATTTAATATACTTACATACCTGTTCGATGAATGGTTTTCTTCAATCTCTTTAAACCACTGAGATCAACTGAGAATATTTAGTTTAGAAATTTATTATTCGAAATTTGACATTTCTGTTTTCGTAAGGATTGTTCTGCCGAAATTGTTTTCCTAGTTTTAGGTGATTCTTTTTATTCATATAATACACGAGAAATCTTGACGTGGGCTCATTGGTTCTTGCTTACAGCAGTTATCAAACTGGATTGTAGCTATTACTGTATTTACTGTATCCATCATATTATGCAAGAAAAATGTATCATTCATTTTAATATTAATACTCTGGCACTCTACTCACCTTAATTAAGCCAGCTTTGATTAAGCCTCACTGATACTAGAGATGATGAAAAACACCGTAAATTAAAAACCTTCACACTTTAGGATTCTAAATTAAGTTCTTTAAGTTGAGTGAGAGGTTTATTCCAGCAGTCGACGGAAACCGGCTGATTATGATGATGAAGGAGTGAGAAGTATGCCCTCGCGCTTGGCCAGTGAGGCAGACAGTAGCCTTAACCCTCGCAAAGAGGAGCCCCACATCCAACAGTGTAGCGATGAAAGAGTTGGTGATGGTGAAGTTTGTACACGTTCATCAATAAATATTCAATAACTGCTTCGGCATGAACATTCTGACGAATGGATTTTTAGAGTTTTATTTTCCTCTACCTTCACCGGATTGTCTGGTTTGACATTATTATAATGCGATGTTAAAGGAAGTTATTTATACCGCACGCGTTTCGTTTGAAAATAAAAGTATTAAAAAAAGCAATTCCACGTGTAAAACAAATAGTCCTCTTATCAGTCCACTCGATCTATTTTCCACCTATAACCTATTATTCAATAAAACCTTCGTGTTTTACAACAAAAACTGAACGCTACAAGGTTAACGTAACGAACGCGACAACAGCTTCTCCGGTTTTGTTTTAATTACGTTTAATTAAGCACAGCATGTTACTGGCTTCAGTCATTTTAATTGCTGTGAACAAGCTCATAAATTATTAATGTTGTCAAAATATTATTTACGGGTGAGCGCTTACGCAATCAATACACGGTCGTATCAGTCGCCGACGTGGTATCGGCGGGAGTACTCGCGCCTCAAAATTGTTTTCTATCAGATGATTTAAAATTGTGCACAATCCGTTCATAATAGGTTCAACACTACCACAAGCACTATGCACGGTATTAATTGAATCATCCTACCGATTCTTATAAATACACGGCTACGACAGTCATTCCGACATTGATAGAAAAGGTAAAATTAATTTATTTTATTTTAAAATATTATCCAGCTTAAATGTCAGCTAAAAGACCGGACCAATTCGTTATACGTACAAATTACATAGATAATATGTGAAATGTTTGTTTGCAATTGGTCCGTATTGTATTAGTATCTAACAGTAACTATTTTCTAATAAACTTTTTGTTTGCTATTAAAATAATGCTTAAGAAAGTATTTCTGACACAACGTTATATTTTATACACAATGTAAAAACCACCTTATCAAATTAAATCCGTTACATTCTTATGGCTTATAGAGGGAAAAGGATAAACTAAATTGAAAGGTACAATTACAATCGTGTGACGAATGAATGTGATGCCGCTCATCACTTTTGATATTATTCCTATATCTTACATGTTTCAAATCAACGCTCTCCTTTAGTTAATATTCGTTATAAATATTTCTTTATGGGAGCAACTGATTTTGTAATGATAATAATACCCTCACAATAATTTACGATGACGACTTAACGGGAATAGGACTAATTAATTAATGATATTAATTACGCTTTTATATCAAACTAGCGACCCTTTGGCTTTTTTATCGATCTTTTGAAGATATGGAATTTCGTAGTATATTAATTTGATCTATCTGGTAAGGGTTACCCAGCGTTTGCGATTTGAGAACAAAAACGTGTTTTTTACGACATCACAAAAAATCGTTGATTTTTCGGCTTTTTTGTACTGTAATATGTAAGTATGTATTATACTTACATATAACTTAAAAACCTTCACCATGAATCACTCTATCTACTGATGCAAACTGCATTAAAATCCACCGAATAGTTTAAAAGATCTAAGCGAACAGACCGTGGAAGCAACTTCATTTTATATATATATATATTTTTAAATTTATTCATGTACACACAGAAATTACAGAGTATAATTGATATGAACAGTTGTACAAAGGCCCTACTTATTTATTCCATATTGAAATATCTTCTAGTAGGCCCGCTAGTGGAAAATTTATAATGAGAACAATTTAAGAATGTTCAAATGTAAAGGCACTATTTACCCCTGAACTATTTTCGTAGATACTTTAATAAAAAAATAGTGTCAAGATATCCTGGTTTATGTGGCGTTCGTATGGAATATACATCACTGTATGTGACACTCGGGTATTTTTATTGTTAATACGTTTTAACAGAACAAGCGGAGACTTAGACCGTTGTGCAACAACATAAACAGTTTGAGCCGCAGAGTAATTACAACTTACAGAGCTTTTAATAACTGTGAGAGCTATAATAACTACGAGTACTCTAAATAATGTCACCTGTTAGTCTAAATGATGTATCCTGTTTCCACCGCCGTTTTATTTCACCAAATGAACTCAAGTATCAAGTAAAAACCAGACCCTTGTCCACACTGATGTATCAATTATATATTATATGTACCAGGTGCTCATAAAAGAAGACCCCTGATAGGTCCGAAACCATTCGGGCTAATCCCAAAAACAAATGCATTAAGCCAGGCGGACTAATCCCAAAAACATATAGGTATATATGCATTAAGCCAGTCGGGCTATTCCCAAAAACATATGTGCTTTAAGCCAGTCGGGCTATTCCCAAAAACATATATGCTTTAAGCCAGTCGGGGTATTCCCAAAAACATACATAATATCTATTAAACATATATGCATTATTCCCAAAAACATACATATATCTATTAAACATATATGCATTATTCCCAAAAACATATATGCATTACATAAAACCTTTAATAGTAACGAAATGTTCAATATAAAATATAATTTCAAGCGCAGCTTGTTTTTAATGTTGAATTTAAGCATGCCTTTGGTTTACGGATATTTGTACAGTACAACACAGTCAATACACAGAACGCTTTAAATTATGCTCTTTTGATTTCCACTCGACTATGAAATACAGAAATGTAAAGTACGCACTAATAAACTGTTTTATTAGCGCGAGTTGATTAAAATGTTTATGAAATTTGTAGAACAATAACAGTGAAGCTAGAGAGAAGGAATTAATATTGTTATAAATAAACTCTTAAGAGACCGAAGCGTTATTTATTTTTCTTTTCACAGTCATAAGTTTTATATCGTTGTTTCGTTTTCAAACGCAGCTGTAATGATACCGTGAGCTTTTCATTATCAACGTTATTATTCATTTAAAACCGGTGATATTATACTAGATTTTTCTAACTAGTATTTCTAGTTATAACATCTAGTAGTAGGACCGGTGTTTGGATTTGCGTCCGGTACGTGCCAATAGATTCACCACCTACTCCATGTTGCAACGTAAACGTAACTCGTGAAACTTGAGGGTGTACTACACTCCCGATACGGATAATCACGGATATTAATCATAATTTGGGAAAAATTATTACATCATATTAAATAAAAAATTTATTAGTAATATTGGCGAAGGAGAATCTTAATATTTATAACATGTACGTCGATCACTCTTTATATGAGGAATATTAATAAAAGTCTTATCCGCTTACATGTTACGCTGTGCGCCAAGAACCGCCATACATCATAACGTCAGAGTTTAAAAGGCAGGAAACTGCAGAGAAAATAACCGCATAAAAGTTCTTAGCTCAACGAATGACACTGCACGCGCAATTTTCATTTTAGTAGAGCGCAGTAGATCATTTTATAAAATGTGGTGAAACTATGGCAATTTTTGCAATGACTAACATTTTATTAATTAATAAAAAATGAAATTTTATCGTGTTGCATAATGAATTTCGATTGGAAATTGTAGTTGGAATTTATTTTTTTGTTAATGATATTATAATTAATTGATAATAATTATAACTATTGTACCTTACAATATTTTAATAGGCTCATCCTATATACATAGATATTTAGAGCAGCTATAGAGGACCGAATAGAAAACATACAAGTTTCCTGTTTATAACATAATGCTACTGCAGTCCACGGCTGGACATAGCCCTCAAGGGGTTATATAAAATATAAAGTAATATTACAAAAATTCACTTTCATGAACAAATTACATGTCTACAAGATAAACGATATCTTACTTAAATGATACACTCGTTGCAACCATAGCACGTTCGAAATTAAAACTACCCTCATCCTGTAATGTTCTATTTATTACAAATTTCCCAAATTATGGTCACACATTAACAAGTATATTTTCATATTTTCTCGTATACTTTGTCATGGGAATCGGAAAATTTCGCGTTTGATTCGGATTTTTGTCACGCCGCCGCTATCAATCTTTTCATACCGACATAATAGGCACCAGGCAAGGTTAATTCCATACAGTGAGAACGTTATAAATTTCAACCAGGCAACACTGACACCTGCCATCAATCACAGCGCGGCAAACTATACGTTCTCTATACATCACTAACGTACATACGTAAATTGATACGACACCATTCATCATCGCTAGCAGTATATGGGGGTAGCTTAATGTGAATTACATTTATAGTTTAATACGTAGTATATGGTTTGGACATGTTGAGACTATGGCTGATGAAAGATAAAGAATATATGCAATGCGAGGAATGATGGACGCAGGTGTTGAGGGAAGTCAAGACATAGCTGGTCAGAATAAGCGACGATTTATTAATAATTATAATTTGTTCAACACTTACAGTAGCTATATTTTATATTAAATAATGATTATATTCTGATATTGCTATAGCGCTGACGACATCTTACTCATTTACTTATTATTTTAGATTATTTCAATTATTGCCATAATTATTTCACTGAGACTGCCTCGTTGGTCGTGTTGGTTGCAAGTGCGACTGACGATCAAGAGGTCCTGGGTTCGATTCCCGGGTCGGGCACTATAGAATTTTTCTAATTTAGATTTT
>DWTO01005314.1:0-10841 GCA_018244755.1 Jemadia pseudognetus
AACAATTACAAGGAATCTCCCGTCCAGTGACACGAGATGCCAAGATCCCGGGATGCCGGGATACCGGGATACTGGGATGCCGCTCACTACATGCCGACACGTGTACCGCCTCCCAACGAGAACGAGTCGGCTACCCTGATCCAACATAATACGTACAAAAGTATTGATTTCCAGAAGTTCAAGTACATAGTTTTCGATTAACAATTAGTTGTAATTGCTTGCAATAGATGGCGCTGGGCGTATACTATACTATACTGAATCACAATATCTAATTCCCATATCTCTAATACCGACTCAGCTTCATACACTAAAAGAATACATCGAAACTGTTAACTTTTCGAAGAATGTTTACAGTAAAGTATAGTTTACTCCTTTGTTTCTTTACATCATCATACAAATTTGTATCAAATTGATGTTTAAATACATCTCAATTCATTTTTCTAGAGTGCTGTCTTTAAGCTTTGATTATGATCCAAGACAGCACTCTAGAAAAGCGAATTAAGAGGTATTTGAACATCAATTTGATGCAAATTGTACTGTCTGTTACATGCACCGTGTGGTTTAGTAGAAACGTGATGACCTTTTTACCTATCCGCAGTTCTGTCCACAACGCGACATCGGTTGTGTTCCGCGCTTACGCTGTGTGTACTCGTAACGTAATTTTTTGTTGGACTACAAGACGCGAATTTAAAGCCAGTCGCGCGCTTCCCCGTCCATATACGGCGCGGCCCTTAGGCTGGATGCCATCCGGGAACGTGTCCGCACAATAAAACAATATATATCTACTATATGAGACCCTTTCTGCATATCCGGCGAGAAAACTTCAAGCGATAAACGATTATTACGATTGTCATTATGCCTTTACCGTTGCTATACTTGCTTTAAAATTAATGATAAAATGATGATAATAACATGGGACAAATCCTACATGACGATTTGACTCCAAGCGATTCACTCTGTAGATACCATGGTGGTCTAAGAACATATTAACTTACATAATATATAGCATATAGTTCTCAATAAAGGCTCACACAGATGATTTTATAGCCAGTTACAAAAATAAGTACGTACATGCGTTTGACAAACGAATATTTGTCTTGAGCAGGAATCTACACCGCAATCTCTCGTTTATCAGTTAGGATTGGTAAAAACTAAACCAACAGACTGTTATCTTTTATGGTAACAGATAGTAATTAACAGGGAGTACGATAAACTTACCGTTTAATTTTAAGTCATAAGATACCTGATTCTCTCTTCCAACCAACAAATTAGTTACATATCTACATACATAGTTGCTTCTACAAACATTCATAAAACCTTTATCTGTCTCATTTCAGTAAATTTTCAGGTCCATCGATCAAAACACGAACTTTATCAACACAAGATGCTAAACAATAAAACTATACCTACTTCCTCATTGAACGCCTCGGTGGTCGTGTTGGTTGCAAGCGCCAGTGCCGATCGAAAGGTTTTATTTTATTTTTTATGAATTTTTGTATCTTAGATTTTCTAGTAGTGGCTCGGAGTCATGATAAGTGCCCAGACTATGGTAATAGACGTAAACGTAATTGATTAAACGCGGGAGCGTAGATACTAAACTCTTCTACCTACCTTTTCGCGGATTAAAAAGATGATGTTACTTTTGTACTTCTAACTATCAAGATTAGGTTGAGACACCAATTTACATAATATTTTACATACTCGCTTCTCGCTACCCGCTGCTCTGGTGACCGATGTTCAATAACATATATATCTATTTATCGGATAAATTAAAGGCGATGGACCGGTGCATGTATTTGCGCTCAGATTTTTTTTCGGTCCCCACGATAAAACGTAACGTAAACGTGCGTGTAAGCGAGTGAGGGAGAGAGAGCCGCAAGTAGTACCGCGAGTCGAGGAATTCCGTGCGTCAAATCATCTATAATGACTCACAAATGTCTATTGTTATTCTGCCATACGTACATATCGAAACGTTATATATCAGTACGTGATCATTTTTGAAGGTTATGTGTAGATTAGTATTTTGTGAGCCACCTATTAGACGAGCGCCAGCATGTCTGGACCGGCGCGAATTGATCGTTTTAGGATTTATCTTATTTGTTTTATTGTATTTGATTTAATTATTAAACTATCATTATAATGTTTAAATTAATATTTTTGATATTCGTCGAATATCATCAAACTAAAATATTTATGTTATTATAGTAAACAATTACGAATTGAAAAATTCAATTTAAGCAATGAAAATATATGTATATAATATCCTTTGATACATTAAACTAATAAGCATTAATATACTTTCCTAATATCAGTAAAACCTTCCAAAAACTAGAACTTTATCTTTATCAAATTAATACTAGCAACACTCCAGGGCCGCAAGAAACGTGCAGAATTGAAAGCTAATGGCCGGCTACCTTTTAATTATACCTTCAATATTTATTGTCACAGGACCAATTATAGAGAGTTACCACGCTCCCGAGCCGTTCCCAGCCCGAGTTCCGGGTTCGATTCCGCGTAGCACGTGGGAATGTTACGTGTCGTATCTATCGTACGGTTTTTTCATCCTTTTAGTAACTCGGACGTACGCGCGGAAGGTCTGCTCGAAGCCAGTTGGCAGTCAACTGGTTTTTGTTGGTGGTGGTCGAGTAGGGCTTGCGCCGCTCTGCGGTGAGCTTCTAATTACAATCAGTGAGTTTGTTAAGTTCCATATGTATTTAATTGTTCTGTTCTGTATTTTGGGGCTGTGACTAATATGAATTTTGAATTGTATATAGGCAAATTGTATTAGTAAACCAAAAATTGTAACGGTAATTGAGGTGGCGCATTGTGAATCTCAGAGTAAATATTTTCATTGACCATCGTTAACATTGTCGTCCGACCGAAATTTCGGATTCGGTGTGTTTCGGTCAACATTGCTGGCTTCGGGTACAGTCTCGTCTCGATGAAAATATGTATGACCGAAACTGTGGAAATAATATTAATCATGGTCCGTCACTCGTGCACTATGAGGAATGTTTGGAACAGATTCACTCCTTGTTAAAACAGGCCCTAGTTTGCTAAATTGTTAAGTCACTCGAATATACGATGGAGTAATCTGAAGATTTTTATTTATGTATGTCGTTAATTACTACATACATAATTGGTAAACAAATTTTAAAATTACAATAAAATAGAATAAAACAATACAGAAACAAAACAATATTGTATTATGTACTTATACAGCTACATACAAATTACAACTTTCTCAATCGAAAATATTCTCGTTATAAAAACATTTGACATTTCTAGTAGTGACTCGGAGTGTGGTTTTGCCCAGGGTATGGCAATAGACTCAACATTTCTTCTATTATGGAACATAAACGTAACTGGTTAAAGGTACACCCCTCCTACAAAGAAGTAGGTATGACGCCTAGCTTTTCGCGGATTACGCAACGTGAAATTACGTTTAAATTTTAACATAGAACGCGCATGGAAGCGGAAGTGTCATCATATCATACATAATATATGTTTTATGAACATCTGCTATAAGGAACCTTTCAAATGTAGAAATAAAGTTTCCGAATAGCCACAGTGTTTCAAGAGATTTGTCTTTTGTGTACACATAAAGCTCTTCGCACTGCAACGTCTCTCAATGGACTAAATGACTAAAGGAAGGCTATTAATAGATCAATTAATATATAGAGAAAAATGTATAACTCAACGACCATTGAAGGTATAAATCAATATTTTTTATTATAAAAGGAATAATAACTTGATTGTAATAAGAATTTGCATTGAACATACTCAACAAGGTGTTGTTACCTCTCCATGGAATTTGATATGAATTGTGTATACCTTATAAGTTTTCAATATTATGAAATGGTGGAAACGACATTCAAAGCGCAATCAGGCCTTCATAACACTCATCTGTGTGATGTCACCAAACGATGTTCGCAGGACCTCAAGGGTTCAAAAGGTTAAGAGATGGAACCAGAAATAGAAGTCATTACCGGACCCTTTATAAGAAACCTTGGTAATATTGTCCACGTTATTAATATTAGTCACTTTGAAAGTTTCTTTTCATTTGACAGCTGTCAATTTCGACAGATGTCGCTTTGACGTTTGACGCTAGGGCTGGCACAAAGTAGCAATTGGTAGCTGTTAGGCGGTACCGATATTATACATTGTTGATAGAGAAGAGGTGTAAAATAAATTATGTTAAGCTGTATATTTTGTGTTGAATTCTTTATAAATATAAGAAATATCATTGTATATCAAGTGCAATTTAGATTCAAATAGGGTATAAATATATTTATGTATTTGCACAGATGTGTGATTCTGAAAATATATAACTAATCTCGATAAATAATCGTTGTAAGAACTCGTTTTAATAGCAATATCGTTCAGTTGTCACATGCTTCTTGATATATGGCGTAAACAATGTCAGAGCTTATAGTAAAGAAAAAAGTCTTCCGTGATGTGGTTAGCCCATCAATACCGGACACATCCGTTCGTCTCCATCATCTCCGTAAAAGGTATTTAAAACTAATTGCCATCTTAAACTGAGCCAGTACAAAAGCTAATTGCTAAACTAACGAATACCACAATCTACAATTCAATGCAACCATTATATACAAGTACCTATATAGTTGGCTGTCGGCACCCCGGCGCGTGTGGAAAAAAAAATAAATTTATTGCTGTACAATATAAATAACGGAAAGGGCATGAAGCCGCGAACGGCTGTGTGTATGTTCGTAGTAACTGCTGTAACAATCTATGGTTTTTCAAAAAATATTTTTACTATATTTTATCAGAAAAAAACAATTTTAACTTTGTTTCATATGTACGTATATGTATTAATTTTGAAGTGCCCATGGCTTAGCTACTGCGGTACATTGAAAACGACAAATCGAATTAAGTAACGCTGCGTACGGTAAAGGTTTAATGGGTAATACAATAATAAACTGAATCTACTAATATGCGTCAGTGTACTCGTAGATTTTCGAATAGCACTTTTTTTACAGGTGAGAAGACGCGGGCAACAGCTAGTTGATTGTGCAAGGCACTGGCGGTCGGGCGGCGGTTCGCCTCGCTCTAAACAAAGCCGTGTTTTTTCCTTGTCTGTAACGATTATCGAGTTTCCCACCTGAGGCATAAAATTATGTATCTTTGCGGAACCAGGTGTAGCAATTTTAATTCCTTGTAATCGTTTATCACTTGTGCTGGTAACGCAACGCGTTAATTTTTAAAATTATTTTGTTGTCTTTTCAGTCTCTAAAAAATTAAATAAGTCAACTTTGTATGAAATTAAAATGAAACTAACTGTGTATTTATTACCATACCTCATGCGTGCGTAATATTCACTATGAACTACCCCCGCTTAACCAGTAAACGACAAAAAAAGTTTTAATACTATTAACTTCACAAAACTCACGCATAGCTATATTATCCTAAAGTACTCGTAGGTATGATTCTTCAGATTTTTAACCACTTTAACGAATTTACACCGGCGTTTCCGTATATCTGAGAGTACATGCAGTAGTCAGTACCGGTCTGTTACAATCGTTTAACATCGTTGTAGGTATGTATTAAAAATGTTTTAGGAACACTTCATAGATAGGTTGGCCTCTGAGCCCCATTTCCGCTAGTACGCGCTGGTACAGTGGTGTGGAGAATACTCTAAGTTTCCCACCGTTGGGTTAAGGACCCGTGACCACTAAGGGGACGTTAAGAGAGTCAGCTACAAACATATTAATATAGAATTATTTAAATATTATGTTGATTGGAGAAACAAAACGATAAGAAATTATTTGAAGGTTCTATCTGAAGACACGTTTTGAATCTATGAGTGTATTATAACAAATATATCAATTTAACAACACTTGAAAGTTTCATTATTTATTCATAGGGAATAAATACTCTTATTGGGAATAAATACTCTTGAGAATAATCGGTCTTATTGATTCTAAAAAAAATTGGGGGAAACGCATGAATGCAATGAACGGCGCGAAAACCTATAGCATGAATACTGTTTGAAATAAATAAATAATTACAGGGCGATTTTTTTAAATTTGTATTTTAAATTCGAGAACTTGCCATTGTCATATATTATTTTTGTTTATGTTACCAATCTGTTTTTCATGTGCTTCCTTCAAAACAAATTAAAATATAAGAGACTACCGCTTTCCTTAATATTAAAGATATTTGTTTAGTATATATGATAACATTCCAAACAAATGTCGCGGCGACAATTCTCGTGTAACAAAAACTTTGCCAGCTATTCAGAATCACTAATAAATAGGTTATCGCGTAAAATCCTAATTCACATTAATAGAGTTCTAAACAATCCCCGCATCTAATCAACAATTGTTTTTCGAATGCCTGAACACCCACATCCGAGAGACGAGAGCGTTAAAAAGCAGAAAAATCTTAACAATTCTGGCCCCCATCCATATTCATGCGTATTCAGAAATCTTAAGCGGTGGCCTCACGGAGACGAATTCACTGACTCGTCCAATAAGTTTTTCGTGTGTAATTAACCTTTTGTAATGCCTCGGAGACGTTGCCACGCGTTCGACGCGCGACTGCCCTAAACGGCACCACATCACCACCGATCCTACGTTCAATGTTAACGATTTCTCTAAAGACTTAAACGATAGCTCAGTTGAAGTCGAATCGAAACCCTATGACGATGGCCTTGGAGCGATTACTGAAACAATTGAGAATGCTTGCGAAGATCGACCGACTGCAGATGATAGGAATTATATTGTCAAATTATTAACAACAGCTCAGAGCATAATAAACCTTAACGCTGCACATTTCGTGCCGGTATCGTTTGAGCTATTGTTGCATTTGGTCGTTTTGATATCAAAAGGCGAGGACAAGACAGAAGGCCGCCACACGTCGAATTCCATACGTTTCTCGGACACGATTTAGTTGAAAATAGAGCATCATTAAGATAGCCGAGGTGTCGTCGTGACTGTTGGAAAAAAAAATTAAGGAATTGAATCGTGGGTAGTCATAGATGAATTGGATATAATGAGTGGTAATGATGTTTGCGATAGTGGTGGTCAGTAGAATGAGATTGGGGACAAGTATAATAGGATGGCCAGCGTGATGTGGTGTCACGACGCGTCGACTGATTGAGTGTTGCTCTTTTTGTGACATTAGAACTTACACAGCTCGCGAACTGCGACGGTGACCCAACTTTTCGGTCAGTTTAAAGAGAGATAAATTTCTATTTACGCGTAATGATAGCCTAGAGTTTCGGATTATCGCCTATCACTCTGTCAGTCTGGGGTTCAGATCATGGCACAGACATTTAGCGTTACAAACCTTTATACCTTTTCCGTTATTGCTGGCGGTCACAATTAAATAAACGTAAAGAAACCTGCAGCGTTATATTCTCATAATGTTTTCCAAAGCGTTAAATTCAAAGTCAGCCATCTCCAATTCTCCAACCCGGCAGACTTCGGCTTTCGAACACTTGAATTGACTTTGAAAACCTTTGTCGAAAAATAAACTTAGGCGCTTAGACGTACAAATAAAAGCAGTTATAATATTAGATTATACAATTATTGAAACTTCTAGAAATGTCTGGAGTCTATCAAGTGAACCACGATACGTCTACAGACCTTAAGTTAAAGTTGTAAATAAAAACACCTGTACAGTCTGTTGAACAAGTTTATTGGTATGTCGCCAGATGACAATAGCTGTACATATCGAGTGATAGGCACGATCACTTAAATAAACATACATATTACACGATCTTTATATAATAATAGAAAAAATATTTGCGCTTTCAGTGGTTAGTGATTTGATAATAAAGGCTATTTTTATTCATTTTTGAGAAATTAATTCAAAAGTACAATTTATTGTGATTATTTACTAACTTGGAATTGTTAGTCGGTGCATTTACTAGAATCATATATTTGGTAATTGTAATAACAAATACATTTATTTATTACTTAGCGTTAACAAAGCGCTAATGCGCTCTTTGGGAGAAGCCTATGTCCAGCAGTGGTCTGAAATAATGATAATGATGATGATGATTAACAAAGAGTACGTAAAAATAGATATATCTATTTTGATAATAATTCCGTTTCATTTTATAAATCTATTGTACGATTACACCCAGTAAACGAAAAGCGCATGAAAATATTGGCCTATAAATTATGATCATAGATGGTTGCTACATTACTAAAATAAAATCGTATACAATCTTTTATCATTACTAATTGCCTGCTTGCATAAGTATATAGGAATATTGAGATCGAACAATTTTCACTTCCTCAGCAGTACGTCTTCGCTTCTTAAATGTTTACAACAATAACAGACTGTTGCTACAGACAATAATGATGTATTATTATCACACAGAATTACCCAGTGCTATGATTAAAAACTTAAAAAGATTTTCACATTATGCACATCAAATAAAGGCGCGCAAAAAAGAACGGTAAACTTGAATTGTCGGAGCGTCCAAAAGCTACGCGCGTATTAATCACACTTGTTAAACTGGAGAGATGCGAAGATAAGTAGGAGAAATAACGCCTCTCCAATGAATTATGCGATGGCCGGGACCTTACAAATTAACTGTTTGGCTTATGCGTACCGGCGGTACGAGCGGGGGACCCGAGCGATCAACCAACGATTCTCAGTTGTACGCGTATGTAAGGGAATTGAGAACGCTCTACAAGCGTCTGTGTTTCCAGATATATATGTACAACTTATGGCTCTTCAAAGCAACGGTGAATAGGTTTTCTCTATGCAAAAGCATTCCCTCTTAGGACATATTTGTGCTTTCCATCGGACGGGACTGTACCTACTTCAACAGTCAGTAGTTACAGAATAAAAAAGACACTTGAATACATAGATCACGTTACAAAAAGTAGATCAAAACTAAGAATTTAACAAGAACAATGAAACGTAAACGAGTAAAGTCGCCGCAAACGACTTGAGTGTACAACAGCAGTGATGAATGTGTAAGAGACACGTTAGGTTTGTAAGAGAGGGGTAATTGACACTTTATAGTCGGCATCAGCCTAACTCCATTGCTAGAAATAGATCTTCCTTTAAGAGTTTTTTCCCGCAATCCCCGCGCTGGGCATATAGGTTGAGAATATAATAAGAATGAATAAGGCGATATTTATAACTCTCACCAACGGTACGCTATAGCTTACGCACTATAATGTCGATATGCGACGATACCTTAAGGAGAGTTCGTGTTATCAGCAGTGATAATTTTCGTAATGTTTCGCGCGGTAAGTAATAATGGCGGTTCATGGAAACACGATTGAGTGGAGAGTTCCCGCCGACTTGTTACCGGCACTCATGAATTTTTAACTGAATGAAATTAACAACAGGCGAACTTTTTACACTTCGCACGTACTTGTGAACGCTATAAGCGTGCGCGCGAGCGAACTTTCGCGCGGTGTTACATCTCGGCTGCTTGTTTTGTTGTATTCATATGTAAATTAACTATTAGTGTTGCCGTCATGTATTGCAAACACTTAACAACTGTGAAAGACGATGGTGCTTCCGTCTAAGCGATTTTGTTGCCATTCATTGAGTGGTAATATTGTTCTATATAAGCGAATCAGCCACGACATGATGCAGATTCGTTGACTTCCACATTGTCGTATAATTAACATATTTTAAATCAAGCGTTTCCTTGTCTTAGGCTCTGTTCTTCAGCCAATGCTGTGGTATGCTCTTAATACAATCAAAGTGTACCGCATCTGTAAAATTTTATAAATAATTTAATTTCCAACTTTGGTCACATTATAATACAGCAATAATTAAATAATGTAATCAATTTATTCCAATTTAATTTATAACCAAATGAAATATAATTTATTTCAACTTAATATTAATGAAATAAATTTAACCTTACACTTATATTCACAGACGCCAAATATTATTTTCGCTATTAAAATTTTTTTCTCTTAATTTTTTCTTCAAAATCAGTAGTAGTTAGGAAACTAGTATTAGATACTTAATATGTATTTTGTTGAATAAACGAAGCTTATATGTTGACCGAACTAAACCTGGATTATCAAAGCAAATACGTAAATACCCAATTAATTAAATATTTTTTAATAAATGATTCTGTTATATTTAATTAAAAAAACAATGAATTTATTTAAAAAAAATAATTTTATAATAATAGTTTTAAGTAAACAATAATCTTAATCGATAACAGAAGGAGTCGAAAGCTAGAAATATCCTCTGAATGATAAATTCATATGATTGAATGGCCACTTAACTTCGCTTCGGGGTACGCCATCTATCTTTCAGCTATGAATAAAAGGATTAACATGAATAAGTCATGCAGCTATTATATTCAGTATCCACTTTAAAAGCACCCTACTTCAAAACTTCATCGGCGACACACAAAAAGGGCACCTTGAAAAAAACGCCGTAGGGACTCCTTAATTGATCAGTGCCAATAATGACATGTTTATGGGCCTTCCAGTGGACAAAAAGAGGTTATTAATAAATTGGTATTATGTTAGAACACGTGGTTATAGCGGGCGGCGCCTACGACCGTGTACCGGTGTAAAAACTTATAGCTCAGATATTCGGAACCTTAGTTATTTTTCGATAGTATAGGCAATCGTACCAGACAAATTATTAAGTATACAACTTAAAAATAATATAACATTATTTTGACAACACATTGACTACCTAATCATAACTAGACAGATGAATGTTTTGCGGCATACGGTTCATTATTATTCAGATAATTTCATAATCAGATAGAAACATATTAATATGTATACTCGTTCTAATACACTCGCTCTCATGACTGCCTCATTGGTCGTGTTGGTTGCAAGGACGACTGCTGATCGGGAGGTTCTGGG
>DWTO01005315.1:0-10840 GCA_018244755.1 Jemadia pseudognetus
AAAACATACAGACGAATTGAATACCTCCTCCTTTTTTGAAGTCGGTTAAAAATATCGTGAATGACTGCGTGCACTAAAATTTTCCATAATATTCACTAACCCGCAAGATGTTTGTTAATCAGCATTGCAGACTATGGCCGTAAAAATTTTAAATACAACAGAAAACGGTAAAAAAAGCTAAGGATGTATATGACAATTTCAGTACAATTTTATTGATCTGTAACTGAAATTAATTGAACGATAAACTTAAAAAAAATATTGTTCAAATCAATCCGACTGGTCTGGTAGTATGATTTTCTAATGCAATTGTAAGACAGAAAACATCCGCTATGAGAACATTGCAGGTGAAACACAAGTGACTTTATTTTTATTCTTGTCCCGCTTTACTCAAGTGGGGGGTTATAATTTAATTAAATTCAAACTGCGAATGAATGAAGTAATTCTATTAGTTCTCGAACAGTTCGTTTTTTTGTTCACCGATCGGCAATGGCACGGTTCTCTGCAGCCAATTACGTACAAAGGTCATTGCTGTGAATTTCACCATCTTTTGTCGCATTAAAGCAACATCTGCAAGCTTGGTTCTAACTTCAGTTTCAACTGCGGCTCATTGTCAGTATGTTTCAAAACTGTCTAACTATTTACAAACGAAATGTTCAGCGAGCGGCACAGTTTTCGTATTGGAAAGTTTATGATATTACAAACTTAGTTTTCAAGTTTTCTACATGTCAAGGTTTTGTTATTTCTATATAGAGTTTGTTATTACATTATTGAAGGGTAACTTTATTATACATTCAATATTAGCTTCAGTTGAGAGGAAATTATCAAACAGGAACGGGAACTTATATGTAATTTAGTGACAGGTTTTTTTTGTATTATCACGCCAGTTCGTTTAGGCGGTAGTCAGAGAGCACCAAGTTCTTAATATCTCTATCCTTCTAGACCTTCTAGACTTCTACATTTACGCACACCTGTTTCCAAGACTTCTGGCTCCCTAACCGGGTAGTATGTAATTATTTGACCAAAATAGTCTTGATCGCTGTCTGCATCTGCATCCATCTAATCCATTATTTATTTATGTATGTAGGTGTCAATAATATTTTGTAACTTTCAAAGTAAAGTTCCCACTAAACTGCCAAACAATAGATACAATAAATGTGATGTTGCAAACGTCGATCATAATCGATACACTTAATATCGAATCGTGCTACAAGCGTTTCAAGCACTACGCCAGCACAATCGGTCATTACAATTTATGTTCTATTACACGGCAATAAAATTGATTTTAGATTGATAGGTGTAACTTTCTCACGTGCGTCCTTGCACTCTCGTGCGTCGGCAATTTGGACCGACCCTTTAGCGATGATGAAAACAAGATACGTGAAGTACTTATTTGAGAACGAGGCACTTGTTTTACTGTTGATCGTTAATGAATAGCTTCTATTGTTCAAAGAAAATAGAAATTTTTGATTTAAAATTTAGCTTTAATAGAAATATTACAATGAATGTTTACAAATAGTAATATGTGTTCATGTCTATGGATTTTAACATTTATATGCAATATTGTGCTGTCATTATTATCATCATAATCGGCTAGTCTTAGTCCACTGTTCATAATCCCCACGCTGGGCATGTGGTTCGCGATCATAGTCTGGCATAACTGCATATTATGTTTATACATATTTATACGGCAACTTATGTAAAAGTAAATTATCATATTGTGATCAATTCAATAGGTCTTACGAAAGATATTATTTTGGAATTTATTGCTAGTTTATTCAAATTTTCTTAACATTAGCGAACAAAACGTTCTTTAATCTTTTATTTCATATTTTTATTTAATTTTTCTTTCATTTTAATCTAAATATTTTACTCCACATGGCTTTATTGAGATCTGACATGTTATTTTCTCTGTCCATTTCTTTCAACTTACAACTTTCTCTGTTACTCATCCTACTAGTAATTTATATTGTTTATTAGCAACACTATCGCTTATCGTTCCCCGTCTATCGTAAGAGCGGTGGCTAAAATTTGAATAATATCCTCATTATTACCTTAATAGCTCATCTCTGAATTGCTCGGGATTCGCGTCAGTAATAGCTGGTATTTCGAAACCCCATTGGAGTTTTATTACAATTTCTGTTTAGCTCTTCAACGGACACGCGATTGGAAGCTCTAAGTTGAACGGAACTGATGTTATGTAGACAATTTAATTGAACTACTTTGGATGATTGCCTCATTTTGAGCTTCTGTTCTTATGCTCATTTTCCGGTTCCAACGATTGATGCATGCAATTTCAGTTTCCGTTTTGTTTGCGCGAAGTTATGAAATGTCAAAATTTTTATTTACCTTACGTGGTAAACGTCATTTTTTGGACGCTTGTCTGATTTGTTTCGTAATTTCCAATGCAGAAATGTTTTATGACCTTATGCACCAGTGCATTGGTTGAGTATGAAAAAACAGCCGAAATCGCTCAGTCCGAGAGCGCGGCTAAAACACATGTACAGCAATTGCTTGTTATATTACGAAACAAAAGGCGGATATTATAATAAATATAATAAGTTAAAAAAATAAATTGAATTAAAATAGATTGTTACTACGATACGAGTATATCGCCGATTAAATATAACTCGCGTTCGGATAAAGTTATGTAACCACACCTTATTAATGTATGTATCTTGTACAAGTTTCGCTAACGCCGTACATATGTGACCCTAATCTATGTACATAGTAAGCATAATTGCTGTGTAAGGCGGACAATGTCCTGTACTATTTCAGTTCACGTCATGTTATTTTTTAACATGGCCAGGGATCACAGTAGATACAATTAGGGTTGACAACTATGCTGATAAATGATTGCTTAATTATGTTGTCATTCTTGTCAACCATTGAAGGAAAGTGTAATGCAGGAAAATTTTCAGATTATATTACATGATTGTATAAAATAAGTTCATGAAATATAATCTTTCATAAATGTATTTTATACATCCATGAAATAATGTATGAAATACATTCAGAATACGATTGCTTAATTTTAAAGTAAACTGCGTAAAAGTGTGTGCCACTGTGGCTTGCCTTAGAATTAAGCAAAGTATCATTACCGTGAAGTAATGTTACCCAAATGGCACTACAGAATCACTTAATAGTTTTCCTTCAGTCTGTTTATACGACTAGTGTAATCTATGCAAATATGTATATGTACATATGTTTAGATGTTGATTTGAGTGAAATGGGAAGAGACAAGATTTCTCGATAGCATCTAATTTCAACAGCGGTACCGCGTTAGCGATCTCATCAGCTGTAATGGTCACCCTCAGCTCTCGCTATTAACTCGGATACGACAAGTGATGATGAAGAATTACACCTAATTATATGCATCTAACTGTTCGGATATATTATAATATACTGAGATTGACTAAGTTTTGCGTGTCGTAGAGGTTTCACAAATAAAAAATATGTTAAAATTCTCATATTATAAATATATACTTAAATAAAAAATCATTAATGGGCAAATAAAGAATCCTAAATTTATATAAAATATAATTAGTAACAGCACGCCTGTTATCCTCGAAGAGGTAGGCAGAGGAGTGTAGAACACTCCCACAATTCACCAGTTAATATTATCATAATTGTAAATATTATCGTTATATAAATTGTACGTTCGTATGTAAAATGTATATTTCTCAATTATATTTCTCAAACTTCTATCCGTTTTGTACGTTATCACAAGGAGAGCATTGAACCGGTTTTCTTCAAAATTTGAATTTTAATAGAAGTAAGTACACATCTTGTTTCATATACGGGGAAATTTTAGGGAATTATTAAGATTTTCGCGTGAACAAAGCCTCATTTAACGCGCAGTACAGCCGTTATAACATTACAAAAGTTTCTAAAAACTCGCGATCACTCTTCGAGATCAATCTGATCGCGTTTCAACGCGGTAGTATCCTCCAGTACCACGTACGAGTATCAAGGTTCGCGTGCGTGAAATGGAGCGTGGATCCGTTGCATCCAATGCGCGTATTATGTGACATTCCTTCTCGTATTTGTTTTTATAAAGAATGTTATTATATTGACATGCCAGATTATTATCTGGCATGACAATATAATAACATTCCCTGTTACCCATTGGTTACCTGTCATTACAGGGCGGCCAGAGAACACCAAATGCCAAATACCTTACAAATCTGACGTGTTTCTTCTACGTTCATAATCCACTTTTCGCGGGTCGTACTTATGTACTTAGCGATTAGATCCACACAAACCGTGCCACATTTAGGTGAATAAGCGTCACTGTTGCTACTCACTTTATCTTCATTGAGGAACTTTTTTTATAATTAAATCAGGTAACCGCTTAGTTCAGTGTATTTTTTTACGGACAGTCATACAAGATTCTAGAAGTTTCCGTCACGACCTCGCTTCAATCGGCGGAAGGTCGTGAATAAGGTCTTTAAGGTAAAAGTGCTGTGGGTACAAACAGTATTCACCAGGTGGACTCGCTTCGAGCCCACCTGGACTTTGGACTCGCCTTGGGCCCACCTGGACTTTGGACTCGCTTCGAGCCCACCTGGACTTTGGACTCAAGCCCCCCCAAACGTAAATAATAGAACTTGAAAAATACTCGTGTTATCCGAAAAAGAAATAATGAGTTAACAGTTTACATAATTTCATTCGTGTATATAAACACGTACAAAAGGGTTTTAATGGTAGAACTTTTGCTAATTTTTGTTGTTACAATTATATCTTCAACGACTTATCACCTTTCTCTGATGCATAATCGTGTGTTGATAGTAGTAGGTACTTACTTAATAGTTTAACATTATTGAGTAAGTACTATTTTATTAATATTTATTAAGTAATTATCCTTTTCTACTTTGCTACTATGATTCGATATTCTTCCGTTAGTCTTTTGGAACGGCAATCCTTATAAAAATATATCTGGTATTTTAATCGTCAGATTGAAAATTTGTTTGTTTACTTTCGCAATGTAGTAATTAAAATTATAGTATGTAGGTAACATACTATAATTTTTCATATTTATATGCCAAGGCATTATTCGTAAATCCTCTCATATCGCGTAACAAACCTTGTGCAGATGAGGGCAGCGGCGCGTAGATCCGGAGTATTGTCCTCTACATATATACATGTGTAGATTTTCCGGTCATCCTGTAGAAGTCACTATTCAAAGAGCACTATAGAAGTATAGTTTTACTTTCTATTACGTGGTGTTAATAATTTCATCACGCGACCAATACAGCCATTGTTTAAGCCAGAATTACCGAAATTTGAAAAGATTCGTAACAGTAAACTTTTCAATTTTTTTAATCTGCAGGGTTGTTTAATATAGCTGTGTGATCGCCATTTTTATTAAGGAAAATTTTCTTTATATTTACGTAGGCAGTCACTTGTGGCTCATTGTTCTGATCTGTCACTATTAGCGTTATGTAGACTTGATTACACTTAGCTTGACTAAACAGACCACCAACTCCGTTTTTATTATGATTTTATTGATGATTATTAAGAGATACTAAATATCGATGACAATATAAAAGAAATGTAATTAATTGACGTCTTTTATACATGTCTATCGTGCGATCTACAAACGCATCGGCGTTTTACTATATAGACGGCGATGCGGAGTCTGCGCATAGAAAGCGCTTCACTACGCTCCAACGAGTGTTCAATGGTCTTCAATAAATCTCTCGCGCGTCAACGTTTCTGGAATGTTCTGTGTACAATGCATTGAAAGTGTTTCTCACAAGCCGTTCACATAATGATCTGTTTAGGTAGATTTTTAGTTAGTCCTTGTATTTTATTCTTTGAATTCATAATACTTATAATTATGTAGTAGTAAGAATAACAAAAATCTAACATGAACTTTGTTCGCGTTCTATTCGGCCAATATTTGAATTTTAATTTCGTAAATTATTTTTTTTCGTTTTTATCATTATAAATTTTCTTCGTTCTTACTTTACATATGATAAAATTTATAGAGTTTTCAGGTGTAGGGGACATTGTTAATTTTTACGGTGAAATATTTACGAATTAATCAGCAAGATATTCCAACGGATTAACATGGGTATTTTATTATTGAGTCATTTAATAGTTGTTATAATTTGCCTGAATAAGTCAATAATAATTTCGCTGAAAATTTCCCGTTTTCGTAAAAATTTATTGACCCTTTCAGAATACTAGATGATATATTATCACAACAAACGAGACCAAAATTATTGCCATCGTTAACCTGTCACTGAGAAAAGTTGTAGGGCATCGCGCACGACATGGCAATATTACGTCAAATGTACGAAATACCTAATGTGCTCGCTAAATTACCACTAAACTTGACTTAGTTTTCATAGCGGCAATTTTCTGGTCGGTTGCGTTATTGTAACAAACGTTGCAAATGAATATTGGAGGTTAAGGTATATGTTGTGTACATTTTGATACAATTGTTACAAAGGATGATACATTATTAGGTACAAATACAAACAAACACAGTAATAATGTGATTAATGTTCTATGAAAACTAACACCATGTATATGGTTCGTATTATAACGAGTAAAAATTTTATTGTACAATTTTTTTTGTAAATTAAATATTTACTCTGCATAGGTATAATATTACTGTAGACTTAGAAACAATACCAATGATCGTTAGAGCAACTATATAATTTAACAATACTATCTTGAAATTAGATAATCATTCATTGACTTTGTTGTGTATCATTAACTTATAGCGTTACGTATTCACTAAGATCTTGACGAAAATTATTTTGTATCATAACTAGGTATAATTGGTGTTGTATTGACTTACGAACTTTATACATACCATCAGCAATGAATTTAATTTATTAATATTATCCTCAGTAGAAGCTTGCTCATTTATTAATTCACAAAAGGGCGGCTTGGGATCAATAAAAGTATTCAAGGATATACGTGATATAAATTGAACTCTTTCATGCTTCGTGACTTATGGATTTAACATTACAGTTTCAAAATATATTTATCCCCGTTTACATACAAATGCTAATATGAACGGTAAAAGTCAAGGCGAGTCCGTTAAAAATAAACAAATGAAACCGTAAGTAAACGGTAATTTTATGAGCAATTTTTGGATACACAAACGAAACCATCAATAAATAATTTATTTCATCAATATTGGTACGAAAGCGGAGCCCTCGATGTAATATTTGCTTGGTTCGATTTGTTTGTGAAGTTAATGAATTCTGAATTTGTAACTGTAACTGCTATTACTTATTGAACAAAGAAATGACATCTGATATGATCATTATAATCAATTTTTAATTTACCGGTACTCGTTTATTTTGTCATGCTTGGTAAATAATTTCATTTGCAAAATTTATAGTCTGTAACGAATGGCACTACATTTAAGAAAATTATTTTTTAGTACATTTCTTATTTCATTACTTTGAATTTTATAAACTAACATCTCAAAGAAGGTATCTGCTGATATGATCGTAGACAGAAGACAGTAGAAAGATAATAAACATAATACAGAAGACAAACATCTGAAAATTCCTGGATATCTTCATGTTAACTTAAATTCTTGCGCCATATTTTAAAATTGCGTGATTGTTACATTTGCAAGTCGACGCTAATAAAATTGTTTGTTATGTTCAGCAATAGAAAGGGAGCCTTCGCATAAAAATATGTGTTGTTAACAGGTGTCTTGATGTGACCTGCCACGTATTTTGTACATTTCAATTGTCAGCTAATTTGTATAAATTGAAAATTTTCTATGGAAATTCATGAGTATGTTGCAATATTAACGTTTTTGCATAAGCTGGCAGCCAAAATTCATTTATGAGGCATATCCAGATTAATCCACCTGGCGTGAGGATATGTATGTAATCCAGATTAATAAAAGATTATTGTTATCGATCGTTGGATTATCACTAAAATCGTGTGCTAACATGCCTACGCAATACATTGGTATGTCTTAATAATTATCTCCCAATAGTTATATTAAAACAACATACCTTTTCAGTAAGTCAAGTTAATTTATATGCCACGAAGCTCAAACTTGTTTGGATTTATTTATGCAATTATTTGACCATGAGACAGTATGGGTATAACAACGGAAAAAAGGAAAAATAAATAAGTAACTCGTTCTGTAATGGGCTAGATAATAATCAATCAAATATAAATAAAAGGTAATGGCGAAGTTCATGCTAAGAACTCCTTTATTTTAAAATTCAAAATCTGAGATAAAATATAAATCTGGCTATTTGCTTAATGACGTAATACGTAATAAACGTAAATACGTCCTTTTTTGGTATTTATTGGTCCATTGCGTCATAGATCAAAAACATTACATAAGATTAACGGGTAACATGACTAAAACAAAAGAAATAAGGCATTAGTTTATTCTAGCAGCCTGTTGTTCTTATTTCTTCCGTAACAAGAGGTCAAACGTGACCAAGGCAAATTCCCAAATTAAATAATCATACATAATTACCTACCTTACCAATGACTGATATTTATGATATATGTATAGGATGGAGAATTACTGACTGTAATAAGATCTGAACTTAATAATAAATACAATTACAGTGATGAATAAGAAAAACTTGATTTTGTTATATTTAAGGTTATCTTGTTATTCTTAACAGTTATTTACGTAAATTTCTATCCTTTTAGTTTTAGTACTCAGTGAGAGGACAGAAAGAGAAGTTCTTTAATTCAAGAAAAAATAATTTGGTTACAAGATTTGATTTCGTTCTGCATCGGTTGAAATTAGAACAGTATTTACGACAACGGTCTATTGATTGCAGTCTAAAATTAGTGATCCAGTTTACATGTAATGCATATCTAAAACAATCGCTTCATGGTACGGTCCAAGCAAAATTGATCAGATATGTAGACCATGAAACTGCTCCATTGGCATTAAATTGAACGTATCTGTTTCGTCTATTCTCATTTCATTCTTTATGGCACGACTTTGTTGTCTATTGTGCTCGTTCAGGGGCGAATAATTACGACAAAACAAGCATTTAATTATTTTTATAATGACTATTCATGTACATTATACGTTTTATATTACGTATTATGGAAAATTACTACATTAGTGTACAGGTCACTTAAATAAATTGAAGGTGTCTTGTAAGAATGCTATAATAAACTCTTTGTTTTACAGGAGAAATTGTCGATTTTTTTGTAAATAAAGCTTTAGCTTTTTTACATTTGGAGCAGTACCTACTCAGAAATTCTACTCCTGTTCAATAAGTCTATAACAGAGACCATATTGTTGTTAAGGATAGAACCGTCCTGCCCAAGCCCACACATTAGTGGCGAGTCAATGAAATGGCGCAGGTCTTATTTAAATGACTGTCTACTTTCTCTTCTTCATAAAATAATGTTACCATTATAAGTGCATTAGCTAGATAGTTGGGAATCTCCGCGGTCGCCTAATGTTGTCTAGTATCTGTGGACGCCGGGCTGCAGGTCATTTGCATTGAACATTGACATGGTTTGATATGCATGTCATCGTAAAGTGACCGATCCTACAGCTTGGCTCGCCTTGAGAATATTGCATTCTTTAAGCTTTATTAATATTAACCAATCAACTTTTCACTGACTTATCATAATTACTTGTCTACTTCTATGTAATGTACATATTTGTAGCTATTGGTAATCACGATTGAATATAAATCGTTAATTATTATTATTGTAAACGTTATTGTCGATTTAAATACTGTTAGATGTTTTTTTTATTTTGTTATACAGAATGATGCATTGGAATCTGTTATAAGTGAACAGCTGACAATATTTGACCCATACAGAATGAGCCGTAACAAATGTTCAACCAATTCATACGGAGTTTCATATGGCGCGGTAGCGCTTGCGAAACATTTCTCGGCAAAAATCACGATTCTGACATTTAAAATATCGTAACGGGCGGAGTAAAGCGTGGCATTTGCACGCATACCACCCGAGTTCGTCGAAGTACGTAGACCAATTTACTTTGTACTGTCGAAGATGCCATTTTACGTTCGATACAAGACAAAGGAATGTATGTTTGAATATCGATGGGTTGCCAACTTTTTATTCAGACTATTTTCTATTCGAGTATATGTCATTTACGTTAAAGAACGATGTCAGTTTTTTAATTTCTGTATAGCAAAACCTTTAGAAGATTATATGAGGTAACAATATTTAAAACTGATGTCATTCTTACCTCAGCGTATCAAAATTCTTAGCAGATACAAAGTCACTAATAATGGCGTACCTAACCTTCGCTTATTATATTACAGAAAATTATAAAGTTAATTTTCACAAAAAAAAATTCTACCAAGATCTTAATTTTAAAAGTATGCAATAGAATTCGTGAAACATTGAATTTGCTCAACATCTTGTAAATAATTTGATAACTCAGTACGTGGCATGTCACAGACTATTCACAGATACCAGTTGTACTTTTTTAATATATAACATGTACTGTAGTTAGACGGCACTGAAATCTCACATGTTGTGGAATTGTTATTTCTGCGATCCTCTAAAGGGCAAACAAGTACAGCAAAGCTCTCCTAACCATAAGGGGCTAACGAAATGTCGATCGCATACCTAACTGGACTTCGACACGATTCAGATCTGTAAGCAGTCATATTATTTGTCAAAGCCATAAAGTTTTCCACGTATTAATATTTAATGTAATTATATTAGTTCTAAATAAAAGATTCGTTATGAAATTTATATTCGTGATACAAAGATATTTTATCATTTATAGATAGTAGTTAATTAAACCAGTCATTCAAATTTATTGGAGTTTACCAAGGGCGTGTTTTTAGACCTCTATTGTAGGTTATTATTGCGACAAAATGTA
>DWTO01005316.1:0-10840 GCA_018244755.1 Jemadia pseudognetus
AGAGGAATGTAGAATACTCCCACGTTTTACCAGTTACGTTTTTGACTCACTATGGAATAGGTGGTGAGCCTATTGCCATACACCGGGCACATATCCAGACTCCGAGCCATTACTAGAAAATTTACTTTAGAAATATCCAGTAGTGTCTGATCCGGGGTTTGAACCTGAACTGGGACCTCTCTATCGGCAGTCGCGTTTGCAACCAACACGACCAATGAGACAGGGAAACTTTGATAGTTGAATTATAATTAAGTTTATATTAGATATGTATAGGCGTTAATAGTAAATGTCGCATTATTGCTTTTTAATACATGTGATTGTCATTTGTTTTTAATATGCGTCAGTATGTAGTCACTAGCTCTTTTAACCGTTGTGGGCGGTTAGAACAGCTGTAGTATAGTTGTCTGTCTATAAAAAGGTTTCTTGGAATAACCGTAAAAAATTCATGGCGGAATAGTAATCTATGAAAAGATATGGGGCGCGATAACTTGCCGTGGAGGTCATTTACGAAAACTTCGTGAACTTTTGTACAACACAGTGATTTGGAATCTCATTATATTATAACTCATTAGGAGGAGAAAGTACAGCTCAGAAATGAGGGGGCTATAGATTACTTTAGTGTTTACGAGTACTTACGTTGAAATTTCATTACGACATAATGTTTTATACTTAGCAAAGCTAATACGATTTTAATGATAGTAATATTATATGTATATAGGGCACTAGGTAAGCTAAAGTTTAGTTACTAAAATACATGAAATGATGATTAACCTTAGAGCTTATACACTAGTATCGGGGGTATTTTACAGGGGCTGCAAGTGGCAACACCTCCACTCCTCCCTTAAAGAATGGCAACGAGCTGCGGGAATCTGGATATTTAATCGCCGTCGGCTCCAGAACAGCCAGGTACATGGGCGATACTAGACATAAACTTTGTTGTTGGTCGTGAAATTACGGTATTTATTAAATAAAAATTTCTTATTAATGTTCTTTTGATTTAGGAATTCAAAGAAAATTTAATAAAGATCCCTATTAGCGACTTATTCATCGGTCTGATAGAAACTTTTATAAATAGTGTCTCAATTATGCCGGTATTTATCAAAAAAAAAAATAATATAAAATAACAATAAAATAAAACTTTACATTATTTTTTATCGCCTTGCAAACTCAATTGTAGATTATGAACAATGTAATAATACATACATATATTCTATTAATTTTCAGATTTCGTCGAAAACACAGATACAAAATGCTTGTAATTGCCGTAATACTATTGTACTTAATATTATTCGCTCTGGCCATAGCAATGTCAGTTTTGTGTGAGTATTGATTGCTGCTTTAGCTGTAATCTAATGTGATGTTATTACTGGGCAAGGCGCACACTCAGCAATTGTAACAAGTCCTGAAAATCCACCATTAGTCTTATATAATATGATATACGGATTACCCACTAAACCTTCAGCGGGAGCAAAATACTACCCTGAAGCAAAATTGTAGCTACATTTATTAACAACATATACCTAAAGATCAAAAGCATACCGTAACCAACCGAAACACGAAAACTTTCGTGAAGGCTCGCCTCTAGCGATCAATCGTGCCAAAGTTGTCCATTTCCGATGTAGCTTGTTTCCGTAAGATCGTAAAGTGTAGCAGGGTTGTCGTGCACTTGATTGCAATGTGAAGAAAAGTTTAAATACTTACTAAATTTTGTGTGCTTAAATATGGAATATCTTGTCAAACGCTGATGTGACCACGGGCTGAAAATAGTTCAAGAACTTTTTTCGAATCCAGCATGTTGCCTAATATGCCTCATTTGATTAAATACAACTTAAAACAACCAATTATTTTTTAATCACTACTATTGAACCAATAAATTATTCATGGCACAAGGCACGCGGCTCCCACCTTAAAATCCTACCGCGCTTACGCCTTTGCGTCGAAAACTCGATAAATCAACCTTTTTGAAACATTGTAGGGTTTGATCTGAAATCATATTATCATTATTAAATCTCTTCAGGCATCTGTAAGGTTACCAATTTCTGATCGATTAAGTGACTATTCGTTTGAACTGACATATTTTGAAGTAGATTGATAAATCAACGTAGGCGTTATATAATACAGCTAGGGCTGTATCGTGTCGATAGAATACAGAAGCAGGTACATTTCATGAGAGAATGTATTATACATTGATTACAGTCGTTTTGTAAATTATGTTTACTTTTAGATGTAAAACAGAAATTAAACAAACCATCTCGTGTTTGTGAAAGCAAGGAATGTCTGCGATCCGCTGCAAGTTTAGCACTGTCTATGGACAAGACAGCAGACCCCTGTCAAGACTTCTACCAGGTAAAGTAATAATTCACATAACATCCATTCATCCATTATTCACACATACATACATAAGTCATACACCCATTACAAAATACATAAATATCATTATGTTTTTGTGATGGAGAAAAATATGAAAAGATATTAGAGATGGAATTCTGTGGGTTGACTGTTCTTTAAACTTCCTTCAGCTGTGGTAAAAGAACTGTTTTCATCATTATCATCATCATCAGCGTATCTCAGTCCACTGCTGGAAATAGGCCTCCCCCAAAGAGCGCCACCGCGCCCTGTCTTCGGCTTGTCTTGTTTTCATTAACAAACTAAAAATGGGTTTAAACATTACCTCTTCCTTTAGTACGTATGCGGCAACTGGGCAGAAGACCATCCCCGCCCCGACGCGTATCACTCCTACGACTGGTTCCGGGACAAGCAGAATAAGGTGTACACGGCCGTGCGGGATTTCTTGGGTAAAAACTCCACGCACCAGCCCAGACCCGTTCAGCAAGCGAACGAAATGTACGCTGCGTGTATGGACACCGGTAAATGTAGATTATTCTTCTACTAACTGATGAATCGTGGGGGTGGACTGCAATCCTCTGCCATCCCATCGGCAAAATAAAATCTTACTCTTTTACCAACGTGATACAACTTTCTCACAAATTAAATGGAGTAACATTGAATAAATTTTTCAGATACATTAACATTCCTGATTATACTGATTAGCAGTATTTTTCAGTTCATGAGATTAAATGTTTCAGTTGTTTGCTTGGGTAAATTATGTATTGGGTAAATTATTTTTTCAATGAATAATAAATTAATGAGTATAGCTGAAAATTTGCAGTCTCAAGACGATAATTTGTAAAACGATCAAACCTGGCGAATTAGCAAGAATCTAGATATGGTGTCATTGGATATGTGAAAACTTTCTTAACGAACAGTGAAAGATAATCTGACTTTTAGACTTATATTTTTAATCAATTATTTCTTAACGTTACAGAGACAATAGACAAACGTGGATTAAAACCTGTTTTTCAAATATTGAAAGCTCTTGGTCTTCCTAACTTTCCAACTTTTATAAACGTCACTAATAATTTCGATTATTCATCCTACACGTTCAACTGGTTGGAAGCTGTAATAAAAATTAAAATTCAGCTGGGAATGGATGTGCTCATAGGTTTTGATATATTTACCGATCCAAAGAATTCGTCCGTTTACAGACTATTTATGGGATCTCCAGAAACGACTAACCCTTTTCCAAGGTAAACAATTTCAATAGAAAAATGTCTTATAAATATAAAAGGAAGATATATTATATTATTACATTTTTTTAGTAGTCACAATGAAAAACGCCGCCATGGATGGCAAGCAACTAAACATCTTCAATCTTATTTCCTCTTGAACAAAGCAAAACATAAGGATACTGATGATTCCAACGAGAAATCTGCTCAAGTATATAAGTTGTTTTATGCAGAATTAATGAAACTATTCATATTGGATGCTGGTGGAACCAAAAACTCAAACTTGAGTGAAGTGGAATTGGACCAGAATATATTTTTAGCTGCCAACGAGTATTACAGTATAGATAATGACATGTATGAGGTGAATTAAGCAGTTTTTAATGCACTTATCAAAATTTTTAGGAATAATCTTAAAATCTATCCTACATTCCAGATAGAAGACACGAATGATACCAAATCGGATGTGGATGTTTTGCCAACTGTACCTGAATATACGGTAGATGAAATACAAGCTCATACTGACATGATCGTAGAGAGTAATAATGGTACAGCTACCCCAATTTGGAAAAGATATTTAGAAGGTGTTTTCAATATCAGCGAGATATCCTTGGATTTCGAGAAAGATAAGATATTAGTTTCCGAGCCCGATTTAAAATACATGGCTCTAATGGCCGCCATTGTGTCTAAGATGCCTCCTGTGTCCATTGAATTATATATCTGGATTAAGGTCAGAATTAACAAGTCATACTTATTATTACGTAATGTGATAAGTTAGGCATTTCATAAAGCTAAGCAATTTTTTTATTACTACAACCAATTTTCCTAATTCTACGATCGACATCACAGAAAAATATCTTCACGCTTTTCAATTTCAGTAACAACTCTTTTGATGTTTAATCTATTAAACATATTTGTAATACGTACTTTGTCCTAAATTTATAATTGTGAATGCCTGTCCTACATACGCCTACATTTATATTACGTCCAGGTGTTAACTATCCAAAGCCTTCGTTTAAATATAATCGGGTATCACACACAGTTTGTTACAGAAGAACAAGTACAACATATCCGTTTGTATTTAAAGGTAACAGAAGTAATGGCGGTCCACACGACGACAGAGGTACGAGCTCTGTTCCACAAGGCTTACGAACAGTTGCACGCGGGGAAAGTGACGGTGGTGGCACCGCGTAGTCAGGAATGTGCAAGCGCTGTTAATAGCATGCTGGGGATGGCGGTGTCTTACGCCATCGCTGATCCACGCTTTATAAATGTTACAAAGCCTAAGGCTAGTTATATATTCTGATATTAGCTCCATAAGTAACAAACTCTCATATCCGGAAAAAAATTAAAAAATAATAATCACGACTAAATATTAATTGATCTGATTAATAAAAATGTTTCAAAAGTAATCAATTAAGACGCGTCCAGTTTAATACATGTTGATATATAGTAAATAAATTTAAACGTTTTAGATACACACAATGCTTGACGAGATAAAGAACGCTCTAGCTCGGCTAGTAGGTAAAACTAAGTGGATGGACGATGACACGAAATTGGCAACGTATCAAAAAATAGTACTTATGAAGACATTAGTAGGATTCCCCGATTGGCTTCTGGAAGACGGAAAGTTAGAGCAATATTATAACGGTATTGAAGTGAATACAGGAACACACCTGGAAAACATGATCAACATTCTGCAAGTTAAAGTTAAAAAAGCTCTTAATAAATACCGGGACGGGAACAACTTCACTTGGGCTATTGATCCAACTGAAGTTAATGCATATCACACTTTTCAAGAAAATACTATTAGTAAGTAAGACACGAAAGTTTTTAAATCAAGTATCGAAATTAGTTGTAACATAGGATGAACTAATTTCAAGTGTACAATATTTAAAATCATGTTACAATAATTTTGGACGCAGCTGTACCACTAGTGATGTTGCAGCACCCCTTTTTCGATTTGGGACTTGAGTAAGTATCTCACAATGGAATAAGGATCGCAAGTATCTCTGCAATAATATTAATCGTATTCAAATTCCATGACATTTGTATTTGCAGTTCTCTAAATTACGGTTCGTTGGGGAGTGTGCTTGGACACGAAATAACGCATGGTTTCGACAACTTTGGTAATAATTCAAATTGCTCCTTCGTAATAGTCAGTCATTTGTATGCTCTGTAAAACGCTTAAGCAGTGCCTGGTACACTAGATAAAATTAGGAAACAAGTATAGTTGTAATGCCCAAATATATTTCCATTTCATCCAGACTATTTTTAATAAACAGTTTATTTTTAAGTTATGTCGTCTGTAACTTTTCATGTTGTAGGTCGCCAGTTTGATAAAAATGGTAATCTGCTGCCTTGGTGGACGAATGGTACTATAGAGGCATTTGTAAATATGACGCAATGTTTTATCGATCAATACTCGTCCTATTATGTTCCCGAATTAAACGAATATGTGAGTAAACAATTTTCCGGACACTTGTGAGTATTTAATATACATATGTCTACTATTAATTAAAGAATTTTCCGAAGTACGAGTAAAAGATGAAGTTTTTTTATAATAAACTTGACAAAATAAATAATCAACTTTGGTGGTGTCTAAGAGATCTAAAAGAAATAAATAAATAATAATCTAAAATAAAAAAATAAATTTGAACTAATTCGTAGTTTTGAATATAACTTTTGACTTTTGAAATCTAACCATTAATGTTACACATAATGTGTGTTATTAATTCCCAAAACTGTGTAAATACATAATAATTACGAAATTATCTGTACTGTTTGGGGGCAAATTATAATATCCTCAGTCAGTTTAATAAGTTACGGTGTTTTTTTCTATTACGACAAGCCACAAGCTCAATAACGTAAATCGAATTCTCAGACTACATTTGTTAATATAATTTAACTATACAGCTAGATGGGAAAAAGACTCTCGGCGAGAACATTGCTGACAATGGAGGTGTTAGAGAGGCGTTGACGGCCCTCAAGGAGCACCTGCGGAAGGTTGGACCGGAACCCAGTCTACCGGGCTTAGAGCATATGACGTCAGAACAGCTGTTCTTTTTATCGTACGGCAATGTAAGCTATGTTACAATAGTATACCAAGCCAACAGGCCTTTTATTTAAATAATTTAAATTATTTTTGATGCCTCGTTCCTCTAATTTTTACCTGGAGTTATAAATTTGTATACTTTATATGTTCCAAAGCTCTTTGGTAGGTTTAGAGAGGCATAGTATATATTGTGTCTAGTTGGGGATGAGATTGCTGTGTAATAGGTAAAGTATTAATAGATACACTTTTGCGGCATAATCTTGCCTCAACAAGAGTAACAAATGCCCATGACCAGGTGGATTGACGACCGAAGGAAAACAGCGGGTAACAGCTAAATTCTGATGACACAGGATCGACTGGTGTTGATCCACTTAAGAAATGTTTTTAAACAATAGATCATTGAATGCTGATGGAAATGTAATTGAGCATTCATAAAGCTTAATAAAACCACCATACGCAAAAATGTTTTTATGATTTTGTTCCTCAGTTGTGGTGCAGGGTATCGACAGAGGACGCGCTGCGAGCTGAACTAGAGGACGAGCATTCACCACAAAAGTTTCGAGCGCGGGGCTCCCTTCAAAACAATGAAGATTTCGCTAGAGTGTGGCGATGTCCTCCAGGGTCACCCATGAACCCAAAGAAAAAATGCATTATCTTTTAAATATAAGTCATACTCAGTTTTAATATAACACCCGTGTACTAATATTATCAGTATTAATTAATGTTCCTTGAGATTAAATAATTCGTGTTAATTAATGTTCCTTATTATAAATTAAGCAGTATTAATTATTGTTCCTCATTAATTATACGAGTACATCGATATATAATTTTGTGGCATGTTTACGTGCTTCCCTGACGAGTGTCATTGCGGGTGATACATTATTATTTTTATAATTTATGTATGTATATTTGTCCATTAAAAATGATATTGTTATCAATAATTATATGTTTTGTGAAAGCATTTATGTTAATGGATATGAAAAACATGTAATTTTATTTGAAAATACGTTGAATAATAAATAATAAAACGAATCCCACAGAAATTAATTGAGAAAATCTTTTATTTATGTATTGAATAATGGTCGTCAATGAACCGCACTTTATTTATGAAATGTTGCCTTAAATTTTAATAATACCACGATATATGGACCAAGATTGAATCAGTCAAATATGAGGCAGAAACTAGACTACATAAATAAACTTCTTTAGTATAATCTAATTGAGTATAATCTTCTTTAGTATAATCTTAAAAAACTTCTTTAGTATAATCTAATTGAGCCAAAGACAAGGGAAAACAAAGTCCCACCGTCATTGAAACAAAAATATGAAAAAAAAAATCTGAGATGCATATACGAAAATATAGTATATACATATGTACATAAACAAAATAAAAATACATGTAGACATAGACACGTGACGTAAATAAATATATACAAAGCTGATTTAAGCGTATCACACTTATGTTGCATATTGTACTGTGTATAAAAACTACACGTGAACTGGTAAACATTCTTTTATTTATGTCATTCAAGATTGAAAAGACCACATTATATTATACTTAGTTCGTCCATAGACCATTTATCTCTTTACAATAAATATGTGATTAGTATAAATACAATTTTCATACATTACTACGAGAAATAGTTTCAATCATTTTATTAATTCACATTTAATACAGACCAACTTGTAGAAAACACGACATTACATTTCGTAAACTTCTTAATGGCTAGTGTACGTGGAGTAGTGGTTAATGTAGCCAGAGCCGATGGAGTGGCCTCCGTAGCTGGCGTAACCACCGTGACCACCGCCGATTGCATAACCACCGCCAATTCCATAACCACCGCCGATCCCAAGACCACCGCCTATCCCATAACCACCGCCGATCGCATAACCACCTCCGAGACCTCCGCCCAACGCGATGGAGCCAATAGCTGGGCCGGCCGATATCGTCGACACAGCGGGAACTGCTGCAACCGCGGCTACTGGTACTTTCCTCTCGACGACTACTGGCTGAGGGACGGCTACCGGCCTGTCCACTACTACGGGCTGTGGCACGGGAACGGGCCTGTCCACATGCACCGGCACTGGGACATTCACTGGACGATCGACGTACACTGGGTGGGGGACAGGTACTTGACGGTCGATGTACACCGGACGGTCCACCGCCACTTGCTTCTCCACAGTAACCGGATACGGGACGGGCACTGATACAGGCACTTTCACCGGGTAAGGTACTCGCTTCTCATAGTACACGGGCACCTGTCTGGTCACCTCTACAGGGACTTTGTGGATAACTGGAACGGGGCGGTCCACTGGGACGGGCACGGGAACTCTTACTGGTACGGGAACTTGGCGATCGACTGGCACTGGGACTGGTACTTGGACAGGCACTTGGACATCCCTCGTGATTGTCCTAGTAATGAACCTTGGCACTTCCTGTCGAAGGATCACGGGGTTAGGTGCTATAGATACAGAGGTTTGAACCTGGGGTGCTGCGACCGCTACAGCAGGGGCAGCAGCGACCACTGCACCGGATGCAATGGCGGGTCCAGCCACGCCGACTGCGGGTCCGCCTACTGCGATTCCAGGACCGCCCACTGCAAATCCAGGTCCGCCCACTGCAAATCCAGGTCCGCCTACGGCGATTCCGGCTCCGCCTACTCCAATTCCAGGTCCGGAGACCGCAATTCCAGGTCCAGAGACCGCAACTCCAGGGGAAGCTACGGCGATTCCAGGTCCGCCCAAACCAATTCCATGAGATGCCAATCCTACTGACGCAACTCCGACCGCCGGAGCAGCGAGTCCAATACCGTGAGAAGCGTACCCTGCACCTCCTCCTACATACGTGCTGTATCCGTGCCCACTTGAGTATATGCCTCTCTTTACACCTTTCCCAGGCGACGGTTCGTCCTTGATTCCGTTTTCCAAGAGTTCCGATATTTTCTGTTTTTGTTCAATCTCTTTTGCGTTTGATAAACTGCTAGCTATAAGCAGTGTCTGGAATATGAAACAATCATTTATGTTGAAAAAATATAATAATAAAAACATGATTTATAAAAAAAATTTAACAATATATCCATACGTAAATTGATCTATTAATGAATATATTAAATAAATTTATTGATAAACACCACGCCCACTATGCCGGACCTAAAAGTTTTTAAATATAATCATAACAATTATTCGGTGAAAATTTATTAAATGTCTTATTTAATTATCTCTGATTGACTTAGTTCCCAATCGAAATCAAATACCAATACACAGATGGAATAGGTCATTGAGCTGGACTGTCCTGGCTGTCAACTTCTATGACTAAATAAATGACAAAATGAAAACCAGTTTTTCCAAACCCTACAATTTACATAACACAAATTTTTATTATAAATATTAAAAAGAGCTTTACACGGATCTTTAATATTCATTAATTACTATGATATAGAGTAAATTATTAACCAAAACCATGGTAATTATTTCAAAAACGTATACACTAAGAATAACAAGTGGCGGTGTTGAAAATTACTAAACCATATTCGCTACAGCCTCATTAAGTCCAGCCTACAAGACACCTGTCACAAGGCAGCGCCCTTTTTATATCTATATACGTATGTGTATATATATCTGAGTAATATGTAGCGTATAGCCACAAATAGTCACTGCGGATTTCAATCAATGCCTGCAGCTCCGTCCGGTCAAGGTGAACTATCGCGAGGGCCAACTAATATGGTCCGGGTGAAAACTATATCAATTCACTCAATCGTTAATGTAAAACTTTAATACATGTCTATTATTAACAATTTGTAAGTATTCATAATTTTGATGTATTTGATGCTTTGATGATGTACGAGATTATCAATCCTGGTATATATATATCCTGGCTGCTTCGTTGGCCGAGTGGTTGGAAAGCGCAACCGCTAATTGACAAGTCCTTCGTTCGATTCCCAGGTCCGGGTACTATTGAAATTTTTTGTTTCAGAATATCTAGTCGAAATTTCTAGTAGTTCCTCGGAGTTTGGATTTGCATCCGATTATAAATTCCCTTTTGGACGTAAACGTAACTGGTGAAGCGTGTAAGTACATACATTTGTATACATATTCGTCTACTTTATTATATGTACTAGCTGACCCGCGAACTTCGTACCGCCTAACAGTCAAAGAAAAACATGCATTTTCTATATTTTAGAACCATAATTAGTTACAGAATGAATAATTTCTGCCCCAAACG
>DWTO01005317.1:0-10839 GCA_018244755.1 Jemadia pseudognetus
CTACCACCACCACCACCACCGTCGCCGGCGCGCGCACGTGCCCGCATGCCCGCCTCGACCACCTCTCACATACCGTTAATGCCTCAGTGCACCGCACTGGAAACACTCTGCGCAGGACAGTTAACATGTATACATTATATGTACATATATACAATATGTTCACCATCAACGCTTTATCCGCGTCGCCGGTGGACACGGGGCTGCGGGCGACCGCGCCGGCGGACCGTTGGGCTAATATTTAAAGAGTATTCATATGGGATGGTCGGAGCACACTTGCGGCACGAGGTCTGTACTGGGTCCTTTTGTACAAAGTGGTACTCACAGCTTGCATGATAAGACGCTCTGGATTATTTTATTATTATACTACATATCTCTGCCTGTCTTTCCGGGATTACAGGCGCGATGTTGCGTAATTATTTATTGAGTAATTTATCGATGCATGGATCAATTGATCGATTAATTCATGGACTGATCGATCGCTCCAATGGTTCATTGATAGACAGATCGATTGATTAATTTATTGACAGATCAATATTCTAATTACTATGTTCGCCAAGTGGTGGCTGTCCAGTGATGTGTCTGCTCTGACAAAAGCTCATATTGAAATTTCAAATTAATGCATTACGACGTCATACTTCACGTATTTATTTCTGAAACTGTTTTGTTATTTGGAAATTTGTGTTTTCTTTCTATTTACACAAAAGTGCTAGTCTTAATACAATAGAAGGGATGGAATTGGTCCAAGGGCAGACCATCTTTGAGTCAGTAATCTTCGTTAGAAGCGAATCACAGTCCCACCGCATGTGACAGAGCTGATTGGGCGCTATAGGTTTTAAGCGGTAATTAATACCTATGAACGCGTTCAATCTGTTGGAAAGCGACCACGGAATGGGTTTTTAAAATGTTTTTTGTTTTTGTTTTTCTCTAATGGAAAATATATGTTACAGTAATATGTTACAGTCAAGTGATTTAAATAGCCGTTTAATTGCATGGCTAGTCCGCCTTAAATTTTATATTCACTTGAATTCCTAGTTGGTAATTTTATTATTTGTGACCTCTAAATATGACGGGAACCCTTTTTTGATTGTTTTCTCCACGACGCAATAATTGGCCACGATTAAAAGCCACCAGCTGTTGATGTCACCTGAAAGAAACGATACTAGCGCCGCGGCGGCTGAGGGACGCACTAAAAGATATATCCTAATCTAATCTATCTATATTGAACTATGATGTATGATGAAATTTATTAATGCAACTGCAAGGGGAAACATCGGATCGAGGTCAGTGCTCGTTCATCTAAATCGCGACATGAGATGTTTAAACGATAACTAACAAATCGGCGACCGAAGTGCAGCAGCATTTCACTAGACACGTAACGATAAAAACTAGGAGTGTACTTCTTAGGAGCTTTTTAGTAAAACGGCTGGCGTTGGCATTAAACGGCCATTTTAAGCAGTTGGCTCCGACACACACACATAGTTGGTTAATATAAAAAGCTTCTACATCGGTCGTTCCCCGCGTCAGGTGCAAGCGTTTCTCGACAAAGCCCGCCAGATGGCGGCTGCGTACTCCTCCAATAACGTGCTAGTGACGATGGGTGACGACTTCCACTACCAGGACGCGGCCATGTGGTTCGGCAACTTGGATAAGTTGATACAGTAAGTGTCGCTTATAACCCGCACAAGTTGACTAGGCACCTCGCTGGGATGACGTAACGGGGAGGTACTAACTGCGGAAAAGGCATTTTCTCAATTCTAACATGTGTTCAAGTGGCGATAGCAATATGGGGAGCGCGCTTCTCGCGAGTGTCAGGTTGATTTCTGCGGGTTGCATGTGTGTATTATATGTGGCCGGCACATGTCGCTACGTTCGGTACTCTCCGTCTATTACTATTGAAGACAGGCGAGATATTCTGTATGCATGTTCACGTTAATCAAATGTACTCGCCGCGCGCATAGTCGCCCCTCCACGAGCTGGCACACGAGAACACACACACACACACACGTTCACGTTTGTCACCGTATCTCTTGTCTCGTGCGTGCGGAATGCGTGCGTGCGGTATGCATGCATGCCGTGGCCCTTCCTTCCATATTTCTTGTAGTATCTCATAATATGTATCAGGATATTTCATGCATGCGTAGGAAAAAATCTGGTTCTTAGTTTTTTCACATGTTACCGCCGCACCGTCGCGCTAGACCTCTCACGAGATAGGCAGACAGCACCGAGTGGTAAATATCTATCCTTACAGATTTGACGTACTTATTGCACAATAATCACTCTCTTTAACCACACATAATGGTTCGGTCGCCTTTCTTCTCCTTAGTCCACGGTCTAGTTAAACAAAGTCTGTGCCGGACAACAGGACAGTACTCGAAAAACTACAAAATATATAATTTCCAAATTTACATCCAGACAGAATAAATATTTCATTTAGACAATGTTTGTTTCGAACAGTTGGGATGTCCGGTTCACTAACGACTGCATTACCGGGGCATTAATGATTGTGGTATCGAGTCTGCGTCTGTCTATAAAGCTGTCTCATCTTATCTCATCGAATTTGTCGGATGTACATATAAATAATGATGTGTACATACGAATATCTTTCCGTAGCACATTGCGTTTTTGACGTTAAAGAATGCGTTATCCAATATTTAAATTAAAATATAGTATCATTGACATATAAGACTACGTATTTCAATGACCACTGGGTAAATCAAACGTGTGTTAGTTACAATATATTAACAATAGATGGCGTTGATCTCAAATCTACGGTATAAATTTTTTACTATACAATACGTCTACGAGTATCATTTAATACTGAACAGTATTTCAGTATGAAGTGTTTAATACCTAGCCCGTGTTTCATTACGTCGGCAGGTAGCGAAGTTCCTGGACTATGTGACCGCCCAGGCGAAACAGTACCTCACCAGCAATGTGGTGGTCACCATGGGCGGGGACTTCACCTACCAAGACGCCGCCATGTGGTATAAGAACCTCGACAAATTGATCGAGTGAGTGTATCTTTATAGAGTACATATTACGTTTATTGACGTGCCAGGTGGAGTTTCCGTCTGTCAATAACAGATGGCGCGACGTGTATTCTGAATCGCGAGCTCGTGGGCCCGCTCATGGGAATTCAAGCTTCGAGATTGAACTTATGAATCGTGGTTATTTCGTATGAAGAGAGTGATTAGTGTAGAAGATACATGTCAGTTCTGTAAGAGTAGAGATATTTGGTGTTCATTTCTGTCTGCTTACCTCGTAAGGGACATGGCGTGATGGCATTGGCTCAAGAGACAGACGTGGTTATCTCTCTCGACGCTTTTACCGCTCTGCCGCCGGACACGGGACTCCCCTCAGAACGAGAGGGCTAAGGCCATAGTCCGCCACGCTGGCCAAGTGCGGCTTGCCAGACTGCACACGCCTTACAGAACTTTTTTATGAACTTCTAAGGTCAGATGTGGTCGTGTCAATCCCATCTACATTCTGAAGTGTCTCTATTGTCACCATTACTATTCAGCCTTATACATCTGACATTATATTCTTCTCTGCTTTAGTACCCTTTGTCCCGCTTCGTCTCAAAGTTATCGTAGTGTGTTAGACAGAGATAGCATTTAATTATTCTTGCATGACATTGATAATACTAATCGCTTATGATCGTGTTGGCTGCTTTGCTTTGGTGGTGGGGACTTGTATGTTGCTGGGAGTGGGGTCGAGCGTCTACTGGGCGCTGGCAGAGCATAAGTGTCGGAGGGGCGGGTGCAAGGGGGGGTAAGTTTAAGGCGAACAGGTGAGTGAGGGGGCGTTGCTTTGATATTATTTTTGTTTTGCGTTTTGTAATATGTCGGTTTGCAGTTCACATAGTCCGAGTGGAAAGAAAAGATCTCCCGAAATGTTATCTGTTGTCGCTTGCTTCTTATTGTTAAGAATTTTCAAATAAATCTCTACTTGGATAGCATTCCGTTGAGAACCAGGTTACAAGTTGTTCTTCAAATCTCCAAGCCTTGGGTAGGTGGTCAGTATAGGAGATAATAATAAATAATAATAAATAATAACCTTCCTGTAACCTGTAATAACCTGTATTAACCTGTAATAAATAACCTTCTCGAAAATGTTGACATGGGAACACCAATTGATATTCAGTGATGGTCATAGACGTTAGAATACAGCGGTCACTCAGCCAATGACTGACCGCGTTCCCGTTTAACTTGAGAGACGCTAGAACACCAATGCTATGGGGCTGTAGCTCTTCACTTAACTAATATATTACTGATATGTTTAATACATATTTATGCAATGTTTCGCTGTGTTACAGATATTCCAATATGAAAGCGGCCAAGGATGGCCTGAACATCAAATTGTTTTACTCCACTCCTGACTGCTATTTGAAGGCTGTGAGAGATGCAAAGTGAGTTCATTTGTTTATATTAACTAGTGTCATAAAAATGACTGTTGACCGACAGGTCCGGGGTTCGAACCCTGCGCCGGCCACTCTATTGCATTTTTGTAATGTAGATTTTTCAGTACCTCCGAGTCTTGAAGTGTGTCCGGTGTATGGCAATAGGCTCACCGCCTATTCCGTAGTGGGATGTAAAGGTAACTGGTGAGTGGGAGCGCGCTGCACTGCTCTGCGCTTCTTCAGAGATTACAGACGTGGAATTACGTCTTTACAAACCTTTCCGTGATCATTTGCTTGGGAATAAAACTGTAGGCGAGTAGTGGTGAAGTGCAGTGCGCCCTGAGCCGGTCCGTCGCGTGCCCGCAGGCCGGCGCTGGCGCGCAAGCAGGACGACTTCTTCCCCTACGCCAGCGACCCCACGGCCTACTGGACCGGCTACTACACGTCGCGCCCCACCACCAAGCGCGCCGAGCGCGACGGCAACGCCTTGCTGCAGGTGCCGCCGCCCCGCCCCGCACCTCTCTCTGTGCACTTCGCAGGGGCTAACTTCTGACGCCTCCGTTATACCACCGTCTCGATCTGTACAGCAGTACTCCTTACCTTTAGTACATATTATATCAGCGATTCCGATTGTCAATTAAGTAAACTCTTAATTACTGGCCGAAGGTGCTAGTGGCAGTTTGCTTAAGAATGTTAATGGGACAACCCAAGGGTTGTACCTACCCCGCAAGGGACCTGGCGTGAGAAAATGTATGTATGTATGTTAATGGGTCGACAATACTTGTATGCTTTATTCAGACGGTGAAGCAGCTCCAAGTGCTGGCGGGGCTGGAGCAGCACAACGCCTTCGTCATCAACGAGCTGAAGAGCGCCATGGGTGAGTGGCGGACCGCTACCGTAGTTGTATGTCAGGCGCACGGGCGCGCGCTCGTCGTGGTGTGACGTAGGGCGGTGCGCATGCCGCTGCGTGTGTGCTCATGCGGGGCGGTGGTCCGGCAGGCGTGCTGCAGCACCACGACGCGATCACGGGCACGGAGAAGCAGCACGTGGCCAGCGACTACGAGCGCCTGCTGCACGCCGCCGCCGCGGGCGCCGCCGCCGTCGCGCGCCAGGCCTTCAGGTGAGCGGCCGCCGGCGGGGGCGCGGGCCTAGTTAACTTGCTTAAAATTGGTTACAACGAGGAATCGTTTTCAAAAATCCATTCCATTCCATTTAACCATAGATTGTTGTTTTTTTTAGCGTTTTTTTAAATTTCTTAGTCTAATATGAAATCTTTATTAAACACTCTAAACAACGCCATCTACTGCCTACTTTTTACAATTTTGAAATTTATTGCTCACATATAAAAGAAGAAACAGCGCCATCTGTTGACGAATTAGCTCATATATATCTTTCGTATATACCATAATATGTATTTTCTCGTAACTATGTGATTGTTTTCCAGTAAAATAATACAAAGGGACGCCCTCAAGCCGCCGATATTCAGTTTCGACCGATGTCGGCTCAACGAGTCCAGCTGCCACGCGTCGGAGAACAGCGACACCTTCGTGGTATGTGTTCCGTTCCGTCGCTGCGACGTGTGCGCTCGCCGCGCTCGCCGCGCTCGCCGCGCTCGCCGCGCTCGCCACAGCCGGGTGTGCTCGCGGAGATACTGAGTACGCTCGGTGTAGTCTCATACCGACTACTTTAAGGTGTGAACTATATAGATACATACAAGTGGCAACTGTCGCAGGTGACCGTGTACAACCCGCTGGCGTGGGGCTACAGCGGCGCCGTGCGGGTGCCCGTGCGGCGCGGCCGCTACGCCGTGCACGCGCCCGACGGTAATGTGTGCGTGGCGGCACGCTCCGGGGGTACGGGGGGTGTCTGTACATGTCGTGGTTAGCTCACTGCATGGCTGTAACGAGTGGAATATTTGGGTGCGTTCGGCACTAAAGTAACCTCGTCCGTTCGTACCTGGTTCTGTAGCCGCTACCATATTAAGACTAAACGTGAATATAAATGTCTGTCAGATTTTTTATATTTTATCCTTATAACAGCTAATTTAACTTTTTGATAAGAAGGAAGACCACGCCACCTAGAGCGTGGTCTCCCTCGGCAGCTCCAATATTCGCATTGTATATTTCTTTTGGTGCTCTAACATCTGCAATTATTTCAACCTATCCCGAGTATACTCATGGTATTTCTAAAATATCAGGGGAGCAGATCGAGTCGCAGCTGGTGGCTATCCCCGCGGCGGTGCTCCGCATACCCACGCGGGTCTCCAACGCCACGCACGAGGTGGTGTTCATAGCGAAGCTGCACGGGCTCGGGGTCAAGTCGTTCTACGTGAGGCGAGCTGAGCGAGGCAGGAGAGACGTGGGCGGCGCCGGCGGGGGGCGGGCCCAGCACTACGCGGACGTCAAGGAGAAACAGTTTGTTGATATTAAAACAATCGAAGAAGAGGGACTGCGGGCAGCGGACGGCGCGAAGGGGGCGGAGAGTGAGAGGGTACCCATCCTCACCAATAAACACGTTAATGATGTATATAAAAACGTGATAATAAATTCGGATAAAGATTTTGAAATGCTGAAAGACGTTAAGAACGCGTTCGACGACAACGCGAGAGAATTTGAAATGCTGCTGAAGGAGTCTGGCGAGAGCAGCGCCGCTCGGAGCCGCGCGGGCCGGGGGCGGAGCCCGCGCCTCCCCGCCGTGCGCGCCGAGGAGCTGAGGATGCTGTCGGACGAACCCGCCGTCATAGAGCAGTTCAATGACTTCTACTTGGAGAACGAGGTGAGTGGAGCTGCGACGGGCCGGGGTGCGGCCCTGGCGCCAGGGGGCGCGGGCGCTCGCCGCGCCGCTCGGGGACCGCGACAGCCGCGACTACGAGTGTCGAAATAGCAATATCAGTTAGGCCTGTTAGCTTAGTATTTCTTCATACGTAACATCACGCCTATGATTCCCGAAGAGGTACGCAGAGGTATGTAGTACAGAGCGTGTATTAAGAAATCTAAATTAGAAAAATCGAACAGTGGGCGACCCGAGATTTGAACCCGGGACCTTCGATTGGCTGTCGCGCTAGCATCCAACACGACCACCGGGGCTGACAAATGTTTTTGTTACTAACGCTGACATGTAACAGCTAATTGTACTCAGGTTGTCAGTGTCCCACTGAACGGTATTCAGTACGTGTCCACGTCGATCTTCCCCCATGAGTCCTTCATTATTAATCATTATATATTTATTTTTAACATTACCCTCGATTTCATTAGGGTTGTTAATGTCTCGACATTATTTTGATGTTGGCAATGTCGACATCCGGTACCACGGACAGCCGTGCCCACTCACTGTGCGATTACCCGTTTATGTCTCATCCATGCATGGACTGTAATCAATGAGACACTCTTGTCGCTTCCAGCACATGAAGATCAGAGTGGACAAGGCGACGCACGCGCCGACGCACGCGCTGCTGCCGCACAGGACCGTCCGCATGAACATCGGGATGTACTACTGGCCCGGCTGCGTCGGAGACAACTCCAACACGACGCAGAGGTCCTCCGGCGCTTATATATTCCGTCCAAAAACGACAGCCCCCGTCGAGATCCCATACACGAAATCCGTTAACGTCCAGGGGCCCGTGGTGCAGGAGGCGAGCTTCGACGCGGACGGGACGGTGGCCAGTACGGTCAGGTTGTACAAGGGGCTCCCATTTCTGGAACACGATTTCGTCGTAGGTCCGATACCTGTGGACGATAAAGTCGGCAAGGAGTACGTGGTCAAGTACGAGACGGACGTGGTCAACAACGGTGTCTTCTACACCGACTCGAACGGGAGGCAGCTGCTGAAGCGGAAGCTGAACGAGCGCCCGCAGTGGAACCTCACGCTGGAGGAGCCGGTCGCCGGCAACTACTACCCGGTCACCAACGAGATGTATATAGAGGACGAAGGTCTTAGGGTCGCCGTTTTGACCGACAGAGCGCAAGGGGGCACCTCGCTGCTCGAAGGGAGTATAGAGCTGATGCTTCATAGGCGACTGTTGCACGACGACGCGTTCGGGGTCGGCGAGGCGCTCAACGAGACGGCCAACGGCCAGGGTCTGGTGGTGAGGGGCACGCACAGGGTGATGTTCCGGGACCCGAGCCGCTACCGCGAGCTGCTGGACGAGCGGAGACAGGTGTTGCAGATGCACCTGCAGCCGCTGGTGTTCGTGTCGGCGACCACGATGGAGTATCAGGAATGGTTGACCTTGGACAACTGTTACATTGGCATCAAGGAGGAGCTGCCCCGGGGGGTCCACCTGCTCACTCTGGAGCCGTGGGCGGATGGGAAGATACTGATACGATTGGAAAATTATTTAGACAGAGCACCGAATTCGACAATAGATGTAGATTTGAATACGATCTTTAGTAGTATCAAGATCAATTCGTTCAGAGAGACAACGCTGGCCGCGAACCAGTGGCTGGATAGTTACGAGAAGTGGGCCTGGGACGCTCAGTCGGAGTTTACGGAGAGCTTTAATAAAGCGTATGATAACTTTAACGTTGTCAACACAGCGAGAGAAGACACTGAGGCTGGGGAAGATAACGCTCTTGTTGTCAAACTCAAAGCGAAGCAAATAAGGACATTTGTCGTCGATTACGAGTTATCTTGATTTCATTCTGTATTATCTTAATTATATTATTGCCAAAAATATTTAAGTTATAATGGGATATAATAAAAGTTTTTTGTAGATAGTAGTAAATAGTTGTTTTATTTCATAAGCAATGATTCTCCGGCAATCAACTCAAAGTTAAGCTTAACACAACTTATCGCAACCATTATTAAATTACAAATTAACAAATATGCTGTATGCGCTCATGACGTGTTCGAGACAGCAGATACGATGGATACTGACAACTTCAATGATATTCGTACGTCATAAGGTTATTTAATTATTATCTATCATTATCGGAATTATTATCGTCGTAAAATTATGTTCTTTATAAATCGGTCAATAGCTTAACCACAAACGCCACGGAAAGCTGCTTAATTTAGGAGGAAACACGTCACAACAGTGTAATGATGGAAGGGATGGATGACGAACATGACATTACATTGGTACAGTACAAGTTATTTATCCCCATAACGAAACCACACCACAAGCGTTCTGATCTGTTGAGGAGACAAACGTATACCATCACTCAATATCACTTCTTCGACAGGTTTCAATTCATCATCTCTGCTGTATTCCACTTTCTCATCACCATAGTACTCGTTGAAATTTTTGACAAACTCCCCATTTTTATTCCACTGCAGTGGCGTCCAGTCTTCTAACCAGATGTTTCCACCCAGAGTTGTCTCTTTCACTCTTATAATTTCGATGTTCAAGAATAGATCCTTGAGGTACACCTTTTTAACTCTATCCCTAACTACGTCCGCTGCTTCCAAGTAGTTCTCTAGTCTTATCAGAATCGTATCGTCATTCCATTTCTCTAGCGTTAAAAGGTGAACACCTATCGGCAATTTGTGTTTCAAAGAATGAAATTCATTATCATGTTCCGACCATTTGGCTCTTTCCTTCACTCTAACACCGTTGGCGAAAATCTGTGGTGTTAAATCGATCTCCTTAGCTAGTTTCTTCTCGAAAATTCTATTCGGTTTGAAATCAGCTCTACACAAGTACAAGTGGTGCTTGCCTCTCACAACTATACCCTTGCCGCCGACTGTCTCGTTCAGATAAACTTGGATGCCGTTGTCGTCTGTCAGGATCACTCGGTGCACCATCAAGTCTATGGTGCCGTCGAGCAGAGACGTCCCACCTTGCGATCGGTCGTTGAATATCGACAATCTCATGTTCTTACTTCGATCCTCAATGTAAATTTTCGATGTTACCGGATATATGTTACCTGTGTATGCAAAAATTATTTCAGTATCAAATCAGCTGATTTTATTACATTGGCATTTAATCGACTAAATTGTACTTTATTTGTTCAATAGCGAATAACTTCTTATATGCAAATTAGTGTATTATACTAACTGAGTAGAATAAATAGCTTAATTCGATATCCATCAATCAAAGAGAGCCAGAAGGAGAGCCTAAATGTACAGCACTTTATCGTGTAGGCTTCTGACACTAAAGTGGTTGAGTGTTAGTGGTGATAAATTAGTTTATACTCGTAAGTATTAATAAATGGATTAACTGGCAATTTTGTACAGAATTAGTGATTCTGACCGGTATCTTGGTTCTTTGTATAGTATTTAGGGATTCTGAAGGTCAGTTCTAAACCATTCAATACAAATATTTGTGTGACGATATTTATTATTCATTCTTTATTTGGATTTAAAATTATCTATGTTAGGGTATAATTACAATTGTATGTAATGTAACATCACGATTGTAATTCCCGAAGAAGTTTACAGAAGAGGGAAGTGCACTCCCACGTTTCACCAGTTATGTTTACTTCTCACTATGGAATAGG
>DWTO01005318.1:0-10838 GCA_018244755.1 Jemadia pseudognetus
GGCTCGGAGTCTGGGTATGTGCCCGGTGTACGGCAATAGTTTCACCACCTATTCTATAGCGGGACGTAAACATAACTGGTAAAACGTGACAGTGTACTACACTCTTCTGCCTACCTTTTCGGGGATAAGAGGCATCAGATTACGTTTTTTTGTTACGTTATGATGGTTGTAGGAAAATATATCAAAATACAATAAAGTGTACATTGACGTAACATCATTTCTGTTATCTCCGAAGAGGTAGGCAGAGGAGTGTGATACAACGCTCCCTACACAACAAGTGTACATTGACATTGGATTAAAATATCGGAAGAAAACAGTTTAATCGCTTATTTGTCTACTGTGAGACAAGTTAGACATAGTAATCTAAATAAAATTATTTCTGTTCTATAACGTAATTAGACTGAATTAAAACGTTACAAGTTAAGTGGAGTACCTATCTTAAATTGCCATCTAAATACAGACTACAGTATTCCTACCTACATTATAATTAATTATTTAACCAAATTATTTATACCAAAAAAGACATTTAAATTTATTCACTGTAACTTAATAGATTATTTCTTTAACAGCGAACGAATGGAAGGCAATGAAAAACGTTAGCTGCCCCTCAAAGATGGGCTAACAATCTCCAATTGTATTTCAGGAATAAGCTTGATAGTTCTACATTATTTCTATTACAAAACTTACCTGATAAAGAAGCAGACGAGCCTATTTTTTAACTTTCCCCTTTCATCTTACCTCTATTCATCTTGCTTAAATTAAAGCTTTATTTAATATTAAACTGAAGAAAAGCGAACCGCTACAGTTTCAAAGACTGCATCTCATTACCGACATTCGTTTTACGTTTCAAAGCTTATCCGAATTCGGTGTGAATTGGGCCACGGGACTTTTGGTGTCATGTGAGAAGCCATACGATCGTCACAAGTGTTTTTAGACTGTTCACTTTCAAAGAAGGAGCTATATTTGTATTAGTCATATTTGAATATACATAGCTTCATTTGTGGTTAATTATCAAAGCAATATTTTTATGTTCGATATACACCCTAGCTAACCGATGCAGGTGATAACGATGATTAAAAAAAATTTTTGTAAACAATCTTCTTCGCTTGACGCTTACTTTGGGATCAGATGGCCGTGTGTGGAGAAGTACCGAGATATTATTATTATATACCGGGAACAAATACAGACTCGGTACCACTGCTAGAAATTTCAAGTCAGAAAAACCTTACAGTACCCCACCCGGGATTCGAACCCAGGACTTGTCGATCGCTAGTCGCGCTTGCGGCTACATGAGCAACGAGGCACTCAATACAGTTATTACACAACTGTTGGATATTAAACAAAATAAAAACAATTTTTTTTCATCAACTCGACATAGAATTTCAACAGACATTTTACTACAAAAATATATACTATAGTCGGTTATTACAGATAATGAAAGATGTAACCCAATCGGCTATTATGGGAATAAAATAAATTATGTCAAGTTGTTACAATCGCATAGAACTGTTGGCATTTGTTATATATTTACTTTAATAATTCTTTAATAGTTAAAAAAATCTAAGCAAACATTTCTCAGGTCACGTGTAAACTCACCACGATTTATACACCAGTAACAGGGGACGGTTGTGACTGAACATTTATAAATCTAACTGCAATGCTTTGTGAAAGTGTGAGCATAAATTTAATTAATATCGTGAGGGAAGGGAAAAAGTTCCTTATTATTACTTTATTTACTACACCCACGACACTGTGTGGCCATTTCAAATAATACATTAAAGGGAAGGCGGTCACGTGACTTTTATTCATTAAGTGGGTACATGGATGTTTGTTTTAAAATTATCAACAGTTAAAAGGCAGTTGAGGCTTTTTTTAGAGAGGCTAGAACAAGGGTCTCCTCTCACAGTGAAAGGATTAAAGCCATAGTCAACCAAGCTGGCCAAGTGCTGCTTTGCAGACTTTACGCAACTAAAAGAACATTTTTTTATGAACACTTAGGTGTGCAGATCCTCGCTATGTTTTCCTGCACCGTTATAACAAGTGATTTGATGTTACGTAATTATGTTTCATATAATTTTATTTTTGAGTATGTTTAGCCTTAACTGCGTGTAATAAACTTATAGGACTGTTAAAATTTATAAAAATTACATAAATTTCTATCAGAACATGTGCATTTGTACGTGGCAATACCAATTATTTGTATTAACACTTTATATTTAATTCTTGTCTTCAAATTAATCTAACCACACAATAAACCTTTTAATTGGTCACTTTTAACATAATTAACTCGTTCAATTGTACTAGGTATATGAAAATATGCGTTCTGGGTTTAAATCTCGGATCGGGCAGTATTGGATCTTACTTATTTAGATTTTTTTTGTAGTAAATAGAAGTATAATAGAATAAGATAATAAAAATATTGGATACGAGTGAAATTTGTAAGGCGTAAGGCATTTCTATTCGGTATAAGTTCTATGATTGTGATTCTACATTTAAAAACCTACAACCATTAGAATTGCGTGAGGATCAAAGAAAATAATTATGTCATTCGCTTGAAGTTTAGATAAGGCAACTTTAGTGTGAAAACTTGTAGTTAATTAAAGAAAATATTTTCCATTGAAACTGCAAACTGCAAAAAATTAATGTGCTTTCGTAATAACAATAATAAATTGGGACAACTCACGCAAGGTAGTCTGATCCCAAACTAGATAGAACATGTAAGAAAAAAAGTTATACTTTAATAAGTAAGTAAAACATTTAACATCACGCCTAAAATCCCCTAAAACGTAGGCAGAGGATTGTAGTACACTCCCACATTTCATTAGTTAGGTTTACGTCCCGCTATGGAATAGGTGGTGAGCCTATTGCCACGCACCGGGCACAAATCCAGAAAATCCAAATAAGAAAAATTGTATAGTGCCCGACCCGGGAATCGAACCCAGGACCTCCTGATCGTCAGTCGCACTTACAACCAACACGACCAACGAGGCAGTCAATGCCTCATGTCATTAAAATATATTTTTTTACATTTTAAACAAGAAATAGATTAACTTGTAATTCTTTTTATTATCATATACTTTTACAGTTTGTGTCTGATCATCACTATATCAATTTGATTTGTTTGTATGAATAATTTCACTCCTAAGTAGTATTCCATGTTCATATTTAATGACATTCTGTGCTACTATAAAAGACAACATGACAAACACAATAATCATTTTAAATGCTGTAGTTACTATATTCTCACGGATTCACACCCTCATTAGACATTTTACTAATATACGATGGTGAAACGATGTGAATATAAGTAAATAAAAAATATTACATTACAAACACCCCAAGCAACTGTGCATTCTTCACTGGTAGCTGAAGCCTGGTTAGCTTGGCACTCAATGCACAAGTCCATTATGTGATTACGGCAGATTGCACAGTTATCAACCACAATATCTGTAAATAAACATATTATTCATAAATAAACTAAATAAAGGAAGACGAAGTTCCTTTGTTATAAACAATAATAGGTTAGTTTTATATATGTATTATTTATGAAATAAAAAACATACCCCAGGCCCACAGAGCCACGGCGTTCCACTGAAATAAAGATATTAATATTTAAAACACAGCACTAAACATTATTGTAAAATTTTGAAAGGCAAGTAAGTATCAACAACATGATAATGCGAATTTTGATTTACCTTTTTTACTTCGAATCTCTTTTTATCACCTTTACCACTGCTAGAAGAAGCCATTTCGACTTCCTCCTCATCAACATCCATAGCAGAAGCCATATTTTTTACAAATACCCTATTTTGTAAATGTGTATGAATGAAAAGTATTTCCAATTTTTATGAAGCAGACAGATTACAGATTAGATTTCTGTGGCTTTACGACAGTGACAGCGGTGACAGCAAAGAACAATGGTATATTAGTCTTAATAGCTTTGCATATCAACCTTTTGGTTCAAGTTGCCATTTGTGTATTGTCAATTATGTCGAAAGTGTAATATTTATTTTCTCTGTTTCTGGATGTAAAGAATAATTATCTTGTATTGTATTGCATCTTAACGCAATTAATTATTATTTGGATGATGTATTATCTTTAAAAAAATAGGTCTTGTAATTTATTGTTTGCTTCTCTTATAATAGACAAATTGCAAATGGAATAAATATCACTTAAATATGAATATTCTAAAATATATGTAGGTATACAAAAATATTTTAGCAGTGTGTTTTTTTCTATTGAAACTGAATAACAATATTTTTCTTTCATAAAATATGTTAAAACTAAAAAAAATTCTGTGTGTAATAGTTTAGGCAATATAGTTAAAATAATGATATCTAATTTGGTATTTAAACGAAGGCGAATTGTGTTTCTGCAATTTCTTATGAATACAATTTAATTATTATTATTATATTGTAGTAAAAATAGGATATTTGGAAGCCTTATTGTCTTTACTCATTTCAAAGTTATTATAGGTAATTGGATTGCGTATTGATGTTAAAGAAATTACATAAAATTAAATGGTCTTTTTTATGTCTGATACGAGATGGCGCTATGATATGCTTTTACGCTAAACTTGCTAAAGTAGGTACTCGACGATGCTTCCAGGCACAAGTAAAAGTCTTACTTATACCTGGAAGCATCGTTGAGTACTTACTTTAGCAGTTAGCAGTAGCATTTGGTTTTGGTGTTTAGGTTGACGTGCATTTATGATGGATTCTTATAATGTGAACACAGAATTAGATTGTTTGAATATATGACCAGTCCATGACTACTGGACGAGAATTATTAAAACTATTATTATTTTATAAAGAGTATTTTTAGTAGTGTAATCTACTTTTCTTTTCATCAAGAGGCATCTTTAACAATATATCACTATCTTTAATGCATCAGTCTATTTTTAAATATAGGCCTATAATAAGCTCTATGGCACCCTGTAGTCGGATTGTCGCTCTAATTTCTGTGTAGTTTTTCACAGATAAATATCGCATCTAGCCTGGACGCGTTTTACACCGCGTTTATTAAGCCGCCGTCTTTCATCTAGAAGTCATTCGCCCAAGTATTAAATCATTATTTTAAACTGGAAAATAACCTTTCACAATTTAAAATTAATCGTTGAATGTAGGTTGCAGACCTGCAGAAAATAATGAGACATATAAGGTGACTTACATTATAATAAATAATAATTAAGATTTTTTTATCTGTATGTTCTTTTTGTTCTTAATTCTTTTCATATAATATTTACATAATTAAAAGGTAATATTGTATTTGTCCTTGGAAGAAAGTAAATAATTACAGCCACACCTCGGGTAAAAATAATAAACTACATATTATGCTATATGATGAGTTTTTAATTCAATTTCTTCTATGTTGATGTCGTTTAAGTATCTGTTTTTTTTGTAGGCATTCTTCCATATTTCGTAAAAACAGACTGTTGCTTGAAATCTGTAGCACACCAGCAGGGGTACTGACACATGAGTTATGAGAGTCCAAGCCCATACTCCATAGAATTCCATCTGAAATGAAAAAAAATGACTTACACTTAGCCCGTATACGGATACAGGTAGGTATTATCACGATTTTAAATCTTAATTAACAGTATTTACATCTGCTAGTGTCATTATTTACGTATACAATTACAATTATTATTACTATGAGTGAACAATTTAGAGGCACATTCGACATCTCGATTGCTACGTAGCTGAAATCGCCCCAAGGCCTTGTGAAAAGGCTTTCGATAATACGTTACGCGTAACTGGTAATGTGATACTATTTAGATTTCAATCCGCTTTAAGAATTGTTCAGGAATACGGAATTATTATTGTTAGGAAGCTCATCGATATCTTCAAGAATTACTTTGTTGATTTGCTCTTAACGTATTATTTTATACATCACAGAATGAAAAGCAATGTGTTCTGGTTGATTTACTCTGGTATTAATTGAGGATCATTTGGCTGACTTTGTGGAATTCCGATATATCTGAAATACTGTGCTAGACGATAGTACCTAAACAGGGAAACATTAAGAGAAGAAGGTTTGTTGTTTAACGGAGAGCAAGGATATCAAACTGATTCCAGAAGCGTGCCCAGCTCTAGTACGTAGTGGCACTAGTACCTACGTTAATCCGCCCTGGAGCAGCTTGGTGGAGAATATTTTAGGAATAGATTGGATGTAAAATGTGTTGCAGCAAAATATCTATTTATGAACCTCGTAAGAATCTCTTACAAGGTTCATTTTTATATCATGCAACTTTATTGAAATTAATTTCGAAGATACAACTTATTTTACCTGAAGTGGATGAAATTCTGCTCTTGAATTTTTAACACGATTAAGAAGCCATAGAGCAAAATTGCCAACGAGCAGGAAAGTGACCAGTTGCCGGCCTGGCCTCTCCCGTGTTCCATCGCAGCGCCGGTACCATCCGTCCAATACCAAGAGAGTCTGACATGAGCTTTGTATAACCGCACATAGTGGGCCCATTATTCTGTATTAGAAAAGTTACTTAATAGAACAAACAACAAATTAAGTGTATTTTCTTTCAAGTGAATAACAAATAATATAACGCCAGTATGTGACAGAAGAGGTAGGCAGAAGAGAGTAGTACACATCCGCGCTTAAACAACCCATCATCGAACAGGGGGTACCTAAGCGTATTGTCACACAGTGGGCACTAATACAAACTCTGAGCGACTACTAGGAATTTCAAGTTATGAAAACCCATCAGTTTCCTTCCCGGTCTGACCGAACCCAGGTCTAGTCGATCAGCAGTCGCAGTGACTCGACCAACGAGGCAGTATATCCAAGTAGTTTAATTTCTTAATATGTGCTTGTGCGCAAATATGCGGTTCATTAGGGACAATTTCATTGGATTTGACACCCTTGAATACAACCAATACGTAATTGTTTAAGGTGATGTACTGCTATTAGTCTCATGACTTGCTAAGCCTTTTAATACAGTAGTAATAGTGTTAACCGAAATGAAACATATCCTTTAACAGACCGTGAAAAAGCTGAAATATTTCTTTTTTCATTCGATCTAATCGATCTCATAAATATCTAATAGGTCTTCAACAAACAAATTTATTAAGAGTTTGATATAAGTAGCACAGCATGTGTAAAATAATCTAGAATCAGAATTGTTTTACCTTGTAGCTCGCCCGCCTTCAGGAAATTTTTGAAGGAAAAACCCAGTTCCGATGATTTGGAATAGATAATATAGATACACTCCGCATTGTGTTACGAGCAACAGTGCGTGCTCTAAAGGCATCGTGGTGCTCTTCCGTTTCATTGTCAAACAGCGCATTCGCTGTATGCAGGCGGCGGAGCCCAATGTCATCAGTATGAACAGTATCGTTTCCCATACATTTATCTGTTGAGTAACAAACAAATTACTTAAAATTTATTTATTATAGATATTAGAAATGGTCGTCGCTCAAGGAATAATATTGTGTGCTAACCTGCTTTAGAGATCTTTAGTGCATATAAAGTATGCCAATTCAATAAACCAAGCATTTATCCTTTTATTTCTGACAGAGACTTATATTCAACCGTAGAATAATAAAAATGGTTGCAGTTTCGGTGATCATGATGGAAGTCGCAGCCTAGTATGCAAAATATCTAACCTTTAGTGGTTATTGTAAACCATCCAGACTATACGACGATATTAAATATTAAAACGAAATACAATAAATAAAACCTATTTGATAGTTATTCATGTCTATTCAGTGGTGGTGTCAAACACAGGCTTTTACCGTCTTGCAACAAATTAAACTAGTAATGTATATTACATAGCACAGTATACCTGAAGCAAAGCCAGTTCTATGTGTTCCCGGTTTTGAAAAAGTCCATTGAAAAGCAAAAGGCTAACGATAGTGCCCGCCAACACCGCGATTCCCATAAAAAGTCCTTTATGAGCATTGCCACAGTCAACTGAAAAGTGACTGTTTGATTTTATCCTGGCGCAACACTGTTTAATATCTTTGTTCGAGGTCGTCTCTTTGGTCAATATTTTCTGGAAATAAATCAGAAAAAATTTATTCTTGAAATCTCTGTTTAAAGGAGGAGATAGTAAACTTTGTAGATACATACCGATCCAGGAACGGTACAAATATCGTTCCATATAACGACGATTATTATGGAACACAGCAAACTGTACTCCACGCCGCAGGGCCTCAAATAGGGATTGACAGCTGTTAGTACTGGCGTTATCATGTCAGAAACATTACAAGACCAAATCTTAATAGCTTCAGATATATTTCTGGAAACGCTCGAAACGTTAGATATGAGTTCCAGTGAAGTAACGTTATCTTCTTTCAGGATGTTTTCAAATGTTTCAGTAATATTAATGTGTCCTCCTGGGCCTGGGTGATCGGTATAGATTGTTAAAATATCATCTGTGGTTTCTTGGATGATCACGTTCAACCATTCGCACACATTTGTTGCGATCAAGTGCATCAAACCGAATCTGTCCAGCACTACTCCTCGCATAGGATCAAGAATCTAGAACCACAAATATATGTTTTTGTAACATTATCATTAAAATACTATTTGAAGTAGAATTACAATGTACAATAGTAAGTCATTCAATGGGTATTGTGGCATATAGCTATAGAAGCCATTAAGTCATTGAACCTCATATACTCGTAATTGTTAATACTGTGTAATCATTTTTAAACTCCCGTGTGTAATTTTAAAATATTTTTATTAACTTAACCTTCTTTATTTTTAATGAATACCTACCTTTAATGACTATAATTTCTTTCAAGTGTAGCGTGCTAGCAAATTGTATTGAAACATTTTTGATCCATGGAATTGAGGGATGTCACATGAAAACATAAACTAGACGTGAACCAAATGTCCTAAGACATTTTTCCATTAACACTTTAAAAAGTGCTCTTAATATACATATGAAAATCGTACGTGAGTTGTTCATTAGACCTGCTTTCGTATGTATGTTTGTATGTGTAACCATGTTGTTGTTACCGCGACGTACGGTGAGCAAGTTAGTAGGGCTGCCAGACGTATAACTTTTACTTGTACGATGAAAAATTAATTTTAAAATGTAACCTTTCATGATTACGATCAAAATTTAAATAGTATTTCGTTTTGCTTACGCTTGACATAAATTAGGCAATTGCATATAACACCATATTCTGAACAACATTTTATGTACCAAATAAATTATAAGGATTTATCTGATGTCTCCAGTATTCTAGTGGGCAAGTATAAGCGTTCCTTTTGATTTTGTCAGTGATCAAAAGTGGCAACATTAATATATCATTATCATTCCTGAGGGGTTATACCCATGATTTCCATAACATATGTATTAATAGATATATTTCGCATTCGGGGAAGAGACACACAAGACACTAGGTGTTCTAACTTTGTGTTCAATGTTACCCACGTCTAGTAGAACGCCCTTTGGCATGTCTAGTAGAACTGTGATCCTATCTGAGATTGGTTTAGTCTTACTTGAGATAAGACAAAAAGTTGCAAACGCATGTTCAGGTATGACATTATATAAATAATCTATTCGGCTCACACTCGCATTATAGAAAAACGTTGTTAAATTTGTGCAAAATAATCAAAGTATAACGTACATCAGTGTATGAAAAAATAAAAACAGTTTGAGCGACCATGAACAATGTTCTAAGGGTTGGTTTGATCGCGATGAGCACCGATTGGCAGTCCCCGGAGAGGTCGAAGTATTGAAAGAATTGCAAGCACGAGTAAATTATAGAGCCCACGCTAAAGCCGGCGATGCCCATGTGTAGGTAAAAACTGCCGTAGCGAGTGCGTTTAGTGTTTCCTGTAAGTAAAAAAATATGAAATGAATTTTTTATTCACTGTAACCATTTACCGGTCACCTTTGTTGTGCAGCAATTAAACTACAATAGGTTAAATTATTAGAAATATTTACCCTCTTCATACTTCTTAACAATACGCAGGTGATAAAATGTGTATGCTAGGAACATCATGCTCATTGAGTATAAATATATAGTGAACACCTGAAACAAATATCACGAATTACAGATTTGTTATTGGATGTCACTTATACTGTCTAGAGACAAACATATGCAAAATTGATTATAAGATTATTGGGGTATACTCACATCAGATGTGATGTTTGTGTAGGGTTCGTTTTGTATTGTGCTGGTAATGGGTAACGCTACCCCTAACACTATTAACAGTTTAGCGTAAAACGCTGATAGAACTACCGTCATTGATTCGCTAAAACAAAATGATATATTGAGTTAATTAATTTCGCATTCTGATTATAAGCGATGTCATAATTGGTAGGTAGCATTAAACGAAAACTGTTACAATGAAATGTTGTAAATCATCTTAATTGATCTGTAACGCAATTTATGCTGTATGAAATTTATTCGTGAGACACATATCACGGCTTAGAGAAATATTCAATTTATATAAATCTGTCACAGTCATGTTTATTTATTTTAATTGTTGATCGTAATGTTAAGAGATTAAACAAGCAAAGCAAAGCAATAATGTAAGCAAGAGGGCATTATTATCATTAAGTATTCATGACGAAATATTTACACCCATGAATTTGAAGTAGCTAGGTACATACGTCAAATTAAATCTGAACGATTTCGAACACTTAATTAAATGTACAAACTTATATGCACGATGTGTGAATAACTGCAAACAAACAATTTTATTTGTAAAAATACTTGTGATATTTTCCACATTATCAAAAATTGTGCTAACTTCTATTTATGCAGGTGAGTAATAAGTTACAAATAACAAGAAACATTTCGTAACACAGATGAAAGATTTTTTGCGTGGAAGAGAGTGGTGGTGTAAAAATGGCAAAG
>DWTO01005319.1:0-10838 GCA_018244755.1 Jemadia pseudognetus
GTAACCGGTGACACGTGGGAGTGTTCTGCATTCCTCTGCCTATCTCTTCGGGGATTACAGGCGTGAAGTTACGTTACGTGTTTTTTATATATTAATATCAATTACAACGACGGAGAAGTAAAATGTGCGGAGCCCACACGTTTACACATGCCACGTACACCGGTGGTGTCTGACGCGCTAATGATAAAAAATTTAATAAAAAAATGTTGCTGAAATATTGACTCTTATTTATAATTCGCTCGTGAAGTTTTCAAATAAATTTACTGGTTAAGATTCTGGTTAAATGAACTTAATAAAGTATCATAAAAAAATATTGGTAGCACTAAACAAAGTTATTACGTTAGAAGTGGCCCGTAAAATAAGATATTTCCACTGAAATGTGTAACAAACTTTAAAAGGATTTATGAATTTCTTAAAAATTTCGTTTATAGGATAAAAGATAATAAAAAGTATACTGATATTAGTAAATTTTAAGATAATAAATTTTTACAGCATTTGAATTCGTTGTGGGCCAGTAACTTAGGAATGGTTTAAATTATTATCAAGTAACAGACCTATGAAGTAAAATTTTGATAAGAAAAAATTTAAGATAAATGTGAAACACGAAATATCTTAAATTACTCTTTATCAAAAATGTCACAGTCAGACCTCCACACTATAAATTCTTTATATATAAATTCATGGCTCCTATACATACTACGTAGACGAGTGTATAAGTATTATAATTCAAATTATATACATAGGATTATGATTCAAATAGCTGTATCAGTATCAAAATTTCTAACTGGCTCGCTTTGCACCTAGGCGTTAGTGACAAAATGCTCCCTAAAAAACTGAAACAGGAAACTTAAGTTTTTTTTTCTAAAATTCTCATTAAGATCTCTCGACTTCACATTGACAAGATCAGAGAAGTTACTTTCTAATGAATTGCACATAAAAAATTTATATCCTTCGGCTTTAATAACCAAGAGACGGCGCTACAACCCCACTGCCCTAAAAGCGCAGTAAAACGAAAAAAGGTTCCCCCTTAATAAACCTTTTTAGTCCGCCTTTGTAACGAGGTATATTTTATCTGTGCCCCCAATTTGTTTATATAACAATTTTTCTTACATTTCTTCTTTCTTTCCAGGTAAGTGAAGTGCTGTTTGCAGTATATCATGTGTAGTTGCGCTGAGGTAATAAATTTGAAAATACTGAATCGTTGGTAAGGAAAATAATTGGATGATACGACTTGTTTGGAATTGTTCAAATGCTCGTTAGTTTTTACATACTGTGGGGAGTAAAAGGAAATCCATATTATGAATGTGAAAGATACTGGGACCGTTGTTACCTCTTCACATTAAAATGGCTGAACGGATTTTATTGAAATTCGTTATAAAGATAGCTTGCAGCCTGGAGAGAGATGCAAAATACTTTGAATATTTCAATTAAACAACACTTGAAAAACTGACATAAAATGTAAGTCTCCGTGGGAATGATCAATCAGTAGAGTAAACATTTTTGCTAAATTATATGGAGTATTGAATCAAAAATAATCTAATAATGCGTAAGAATTGTATCAGATTAGTATGAATGCCGCACTGGAAGATATTTAAGCAGTGTATTTTAATATTTCTTGCAACGAACATACTGAATAAATGACCATTTTTTCTTTACATGTTTGATAAGTATCTATCAACTATAATCGCGAGAAATACATTTTACCTAGTACCTACAATATTGCTAACCCCGTAAACAGTAAACTGACTTATTTATTCGATGTAATTTTATTATTTTCCCTGCCACGGTACATCACGTACGCCTACCCATTTAGGTTGAGTCGGAACTGCGAAGGGGTGTTGCGGTGGAGACAGACTCCCTACGAAAATTTGATACAAATCAGACAATGTCCTCGAAATTTCAAATATTTACCAATTAGCGTATTTACCTTCGTTTATTACTAGTTTGAACAGAACCGTTTGATGATTAAAGATTTTGCCTGTATAAATAAATTTATATTTGCCACGTTAATTAACGTTCGTAATACAAAGCCCGCCGACGCGCCTTCAACGGCGGTTATTTTGAAATCCAGCGTCGTTATAACTTTTGCAATTCCTACCCTCCTACATTGACAAATTTATTCTAAAGAATAATTTGTATGTTTGTAAACATTTAGTTGAAATTTTATTTCTTTTGTTATTGTTATATCAATTGAATTATTTAAAATACAAGTCTGATTTAGCAAAAGCCTAAATTATTATTCATTCGGTACTTTCCGGATTTTTCAGAAATAATATGTTCACTGTTTCTAAACTTTTTCCCTATTACATGTTCCATAATAATATCCCAAATAAAAACCTTACTGTTTAATTGTGAATTTAGTTTTAAAACGTTCCTTGTGAAGGTAACATGATCCTATTATCGTAGCGATCCTAAGTTTTAATTGAAACAATTTTCTGCATATTACGCGTCCTAGGTTTTTTCAAGGCTGCTGAACATTGTTACCGACAGATTGTAATGAATGAGTATCTTAACCATCGTAGGTTTCAATAAATTGTAATATTTTAAATATCGAAATATGTATATTTAAGTAACTTATTTACATCACCTTTGTTTCCGTAAATATCTCAACCAATACAGTTTTATAAATTCAGTATCCAGTTTTATAAAATTGTCCGCGATGTATTATTACTCATGAACTTCGTGATTTGACTGTGAAATTAACAGGAAGTCTTTTCATAATAATTTATTGTATTATTAATATATCCTCATGCCAGGATTCCCACGGGGTAGACAGAGGACACTAAGTGCCAAATATCTCTATCCTTAATAGTACGTCGTTATAATAAATCGTAATAATAATTAATAGTCTCGGTAGTATGTTATAGACCAAATGTAATATAGACTATGTTATTAGATAATATAACGGGAAACGAAATATCCAAAGATAAGATAACGCGTTTGAACCCAATGAACCCTTATTACGTCTAATTTCAAATTTGGGACCGATCCTCGACATTGCTAATGAACGCAATTAACGATGGCCTTTCGTCATCATTGCCAACTTGTCTAATTGCCCGACGACTTGTTTAGTCACAGGTCCTATTGACTAACGCGTTAATTTAAATCGCAATTGTACAATATGCGTTTCAAGAACAATTAAGCAACCATCTGTTGTATACAAAGTTGTGTAAAGAATTTAATAATTAATTAAAATTGTCCGAATTAATTACAAAATTGTATACTATGTTTATTAAAATTTCACACTATTTTTTGTTACTGAAAAGTTTTGCGTATTTGTACTTTCTACTAAGCTGAAAATATGTAGCCTACCTATAATTAAAACAGTGCAGATCTTTATATGCAAAATGAACTTATTTATTAATTCATCACGACAGCTCCATTGCGATGTAAGCAAAGAATACCGAGTACTTAATATCTCCACCATACAGACCGAACATACTACACTCCACATTGATTCTAAAATGACTCGCGCTTCGTAAGCACTCTTATCTCAAGTCAGATGACAATTTACGTGATTTGCTGTAGCCATTTGTACTCGCGAGTTTCCTCGAAGTGGTTTCTCACGTGTTCCCCGATATGTTCTCCATATTCGATTATGAGAAAATGATGAGCAAATTGCAGTGGGTACTTCTTCGTGAATATCACCGTTTACGTATTCGAAGGCAAAGCAAAATCGTTAAATAGTACTGGATTGTTTTGCTGAAATCGAATTATTATTAATGATGCTATTGTCCCTGTACCCTTACAGCTGTATCTACTGAACAAATCAAGTCCAATCATTATTTCAATGCCCAAATACTAACGACACTAATTAATGCGTATAAAAAAACAAATTGCTGTAATTATTAATTAAAAATACGGGAGCAAAGTTTTTTTTTTCAAATATTAGCACTTCCATTTCAAATCCATCATTTTAATTATCAATCCGATTCACGTCGAAGCTATTACATGTGAGATTATTCTGTTATCGAAATGTTGTTGTTCCTGGATATCCAGTATGGTTGCATGCGCAGTAGTAATGACAGTTCCAATTACATGGGACAGATACAAAACGTCCGCTGTGATACGAAAAATTCGCCGGATGCTAAGCTTATCTGTGTACGATATGGAAACGTCTTCGAATCTCATTTTATGTAATTAATTAATTTCTAGTAGTTTTGGGCAAGTCTTGTCTATACTTGGAATACATCACTTGAAGCGCACATTGTATATTCAGTTATAATCCCCCCGAAACCCGCGCGTTTCATCTCAATTATGATGGCATAAGTGTTGTTTCAAGGAGTTAACGAGGATCTATAGAACGCGTTTCTGGTTCAATTCTCCTTGGGTACATATACATATGTGAGAACTGTAACCGGTTACAATGTTTGTATTCATGTGTCTAGCCGGGGCCCCCTCCCCTTGCTCCCAATTATATTCTAATGAGCCACTAACACGCTTCTCCAAACATTTATTTCTGTTTATAACGTAATTGTTCGAAATTTCAAATAGTCGCAGGATATACGATATGATCCACTCAGTAGTGAAATATAAATCTGCTATTGCAAGCTTACATATGTGTGTACAATATGAATACAGTTACCATAGCAACATTTTTAAAACGGATGTCTCTTATTTGGATTTAACTGCTTAATAAAAAAATCCAATTATCGACGTGTGTAAATATCGGGGGTGTTTTTCACAATGTAACTCACCAAAACCAATCATTTATGCGGTACAAAAGGGAAATGTGACAAAAACGAGACTTCGATTGCCCATTTGAGGGGTTTGCGTAACTTATGAGCTCTATCGTGTGTTCCATTAGAGCTATTTTCGGTTATCGATTGTCGTGGCGTTTTTTATCCTAACGGCCGCCGGCTTACCTAATGGTCAATTTTAAAACACGAAAATAAATTTATGTGGAGCTGTTTTGTTAGATCAACGATTTACCAGTCGTTAATTACAAAATTACATAACACGTGGAATCATCTGTGCCCGCTGTTTAAAGTAATCTCTGCGAGTCGGCACTTTGGCACTCAAAAGGATCTGTAGCAGGTTACCAAATAATTCAATATGTTTGAAATTTATACCGCATAATATTCGAGTCACATTGTACATAGAGTTTGGCTGTTAACAGTTCAAACATAACAATTCTCGAATATATCTTTGCTGTTCTATGGGCTCGTTTATTCAGTGCCAAAAGATATTTTTTATAGCATGCATTTGAAGCATTTCTGTCATTTCTAAGCATCGGTTGTAAATTTTTTTTTATATAAGTATTGTATTCATGACACTTTTATAAAGAGGCGTAAGCTTCACAAGTGGTTTAAAATTACAGGTACATATTGCGATTAATGAAAGCTAAACGTACTATATACCAGTATATAGGCACTCTTTATAGGCATATCGGTATTGAACGAGCGAAGAAATTTTGAAGGTTTTAATTATATAAAAAAATAACTGTACATGTAATTTCAGCTTCCGCCTTTACAGGGTTAATTGTATGAGATTGTTTTTAATGACTTCCTATCATATATTCCCTTTTAATAAATATTTTAAAAATCCTAAAGAATCACTCCCCGTAGCACTACACCAGTCACCTTCCTTACCTCATACATTATTTATTTGCAAGGGGCGCACGATTTGCATCGCGGAATATATTGAACAACTTTTACACTGTGTCATTCAATATTAAAGATTAGGCGACGTCTGAAGAATATTTTTGGCCTCTTTATTAGGGGATTTGGGAGAGGCGCTCGTAAAAATTAAGCTCCCTTTATGCCGTGACAGGAATAATGCGAGGAGGTTTTCATTAAATATAGAGAATGTTGCAAACTCCCAGCCCTTAATACTTAATTTAAAAAATTCACTTGATTACATCGACTACGTCATTATTTTGATTCAAATACTTCACGCCTTGAGACACGAGAGGACGTGAGAGGAATGTTTTTTAATGTTCGCTTTTCGAATTTTTGTTTACCTACTATAATACTTTTATTTATAACAAAATTATATTTTTAAAATATTAAAAAGAGCAATATATTTTAATAACTTTGAAATTAAATTTTATTTTAATTTTTTACCTTTATTATTAACTATTAAATTAACTTTTAAAGCAACCATCTACAGTAACAACGTTCCATTAATTCCAAATCCATTTCATTCGAACACCATAACTGTTATATCACCGACGTGAATGATAATAGCGGTGACTTCCAGTTTTTGTTTTAAAATGAAATTAATTTCCTTCCCGGCCACGTTTGATATGGAATCTGACAGTCCCTTTTGATTCCCCTGCACTTTGCGTAATGAACGCAATCACTTTAAATTGGGTCGTCTACGCCAATATTCGGGGCTGGGCGGAGATTATGCAATATATCACTATGGTATGTCAAAGATAATCGATTGAATGCTATTAAACATTTTCTGTTAAACGGAAAATGTAAAATTAAAATAGAGTACTTTTTACATACGTACATTTTTGTGCCCAAATAAATAATCGGTTTGTGTTACATTTAATTTTAATACGGTTTAAAAACACTGTGCGATAAAACAATGTATTTCTACTTACGATAGCAAATTTAAATTATTCATTTATTTATCCTTCATTATTGTTGACAAAAGGTAGACTTAATGTCAAATGACATTTTCATATCATTCAACCCAAGGAACGAAGAACATTTATGAGACGCACCTAATCCTCTTGAATTAGAACTGTACATTCTCAACGCACGGGGGCGAACGATATCAAAAATTAGCAATTCTTATCTCGTCCAAAATATAATCTTGTTGCCAAAACATCCATAGGGAGGTGTTAGCGTATACGCAAGAAAAAAATTATTCACATTAAACCCCCAAAACTCCCGCGTATGCATTAACTTAATACGTGACGTCATAACGATGGCAATGTTGCCAGCTTTGAAAAATATGTGTTCAGTGTCCGCGACATGTTCTCATGAATTTTAACGTGTACATACCACGGAATGTTTTGAATAATGTACAATGTAACTGGTGTCTACGGAATCAATTAACTATATAAAAACAGTCATGACAATGGGATATGGTTTTGAGGATATCCACAAATAATATGTGGACAACGGACGATGTCTAACTTCATTTATTTTTTAATACAATGTCTCACTCATTCGTTAATTCAGGACTGGCGCTGTTTAGCATTAAACTATTCCACTTTCTAAGACAACAAAATATTTCTTTATTAGTTAATTTCTCGAATTATTACATATTTAATTATACCAAATAACGCTACGTATACATATCAAAACTACCACCGAAGTTTGTGTACAAGATGATGCTTAAAAAATATCCATTTTGAACGTGTACCTGGAAATCATTGGAGCACATCCCGGCCAGTAGATAAATGGACGGCGTTCAAAGGAAATGCACTTCTCACTAAATCTGTCCCCCATGTGGCTCAAATATGGTTAAGCGAGATACGTAATCTACCCGAACATGTCACGTGCTAAATGTGAAGTTATTTAAGGGTGGTTATTGCGTGTTGCTGTTATTACGAGTATGTAGTACACTTCCACGTTTTACCGGTTACGGTCACGTCTCTCAGTGGAATACTAAGTGAGCCTATTGCCATATACCGGGCACTAATCCACACTCCACTACTAAAAAAATCTGTTAGAAAAATTCAATAATACTCGATCCAGGGATCAAACTCGAGTGCTTTCCCTCGACAGTTGCGCTAGCAATCACTGCGCGTATGAAGTGAGCTATGAATTTAGAATAGTCATGTCAATTCTATAAAGATAGAGATATTAAGTGCTCGGTGCTCCCTGCCGACCTCGTAATGGACATGGCATGCTGATATAATAATAAAAAATTACATATTTTTCTAACCAACACTTTAAGCAACTCTGTCTGAGTCTATGAACTGAAGATAGATTTGAAGTAGATCAGGGATGCGTTCCAAAATAAAATATGAGGATTTGCCATTTGTTGAACAAGTAGACCGCCTCAAGACTTAGTGTGTTCGTGTACTGCTTGCTATAAATAGAACAATTTTATGCTATACGGTATACGCCACAGAAAACCTTTATGGCGGGGGGAAGGGGTTTGTTGGTTTAAGTACCCTTGTTATATACAATATATTAGTTTTTCAATTCCCTAAATCTATTCACACACAATTAAGCGCTCTCTTACTTGTAGCCCGAAGTTTAACATTGTATATCTAAAGTTCTGATTTACTACAGTTCAGAAAACCTTTTGGGGTTCCGTAATCTGCTTCGGGCCGATCGCAATTAATAGGGTCCCAGCAGCACAACTATGAACGTACGAACATTGATGTTATTTCACTGGAAATCGACTTAGTTTCGTGTCAATTCGTAATGTGCGTGTCACGTGGGAACTGTTACCTACTTTATTATTTTGCCAGTCTAGTCTTATTATTGCCTACCAATTTTACTTGATTTCGAATTTATTTTATTTCACATTTTAACCGGGCTCACGACCTATTCCATAGCGGGCCGTAAACGTAACTGGTGAAACGTGGGAGTGTACTACACTCATCTGCCTACCCCGTCGGGGCTTACAGGCGTGAAGTTACGATGTTATGTATTTTAAATATTTCAAATACAGAATTTTCTTTTACTTTCATTGTTGTTTTGTTATGAATTCTTATAAATTCAAAGGAATATAAGATGAAAGGTAGGAGGGATATACGTATATATCTGTGAGGCTCGAGATATTAGAGAGTCAGTGTTCTCTGCCTGCTCGTGAAGGACCTGGCGTGTCGATATAAACAGTAAAATAAACATTGGTTGTTCATATATGGTACAATTACTCGAAAATTATTGAATTCTTAATAGCAAATGAAAACTACTTAATACTAATAAGGAAATAATAACATGATGATAATTGTTAAAAACTGGAATTTTAACCAATGAAGAACCATACGTGAGCCGACTAGATTCTCCCGTCGTAAAGAACTCAATTTTCTAACTATAAGTGCATAATAAAAACCATGAAAAGGAGTTATTTTCCGACTATACATTTGTATTAATGTGGTTTACTTTTAATTTGTTTAAAATATTTACGACGGCAAACTATTGCAATTTTCCTCACAAACGCGGTATATTGATTCGCATTGTTAAGAAATCGGTATTTCGTTTCCAGCCTCTGTACGTCGACGGTACGAGCACCTTTCTTAAAGGTTCGCCGACAACAATGGCGTACAATTTTCAGAAATTGTCGGGAACCCCAGCATCGATACGACTGTTCAACTTTAATTGGGTTTGCCAGCAAATACGCCAATTTTGATTACGATGAAGTAAAATTAAATCGAATATTTAACGTCTTTATGTGACTTGTATATATACTTATACATTCAGTAAACGTTTGTTTATAAATTGCTCATTAAGATACAAACAATTACACTACTCGAATCTATAACTTGAAATCAATTGCGAGTCGCCTTTTTCGTGAAAACCTCGTTGGTCGTGGAGTTCCAAGCGCGATTGCTGTTTGAAAGGTCCTGGGTTCGTAACCCAGGTCGAGTACCGTAGTATTTATTTAACTTAGAATGTCTAGTAGGAGCTCGGAGTTTGTATTTGTGACCGTTATAGCAACAGAGGCAACGTCTATTTCATGACGGGACATAGAATTGAACAGGTGGAGCGTGGGAGTAAATTACACTGCTCTGCTTAGCTCTTCAGGGAATACAGCCACGAAGATATATTTTCATGATCATAATTATCATTAATTATTAACTAACATAAATGTTAATATGAAAAATAAACTATTATAAAATATAATAGACGTACCGGGATTACTCTCTTCGTGTTTAACATTTGCGCCGAATCATGTCACTATTTGTAGCGTATAAACTATGTAGCATTACAACAGAACAATTCCGAAACTTAGTTCTCTTCCGGGAATAATCACGATAGTTCCCAATAGGGCAATTTCAGTTCTATCAGTGATATAATTCGGTGGAGAAACGGCGATAATTGCCTGCTGTCTGTAATAGCCTTTATCTGTAATGACCGTAAACTGTAGGTACTGCGCGCCGACCTCTCCTCTTTGGACATAACGATATATTGTATGGGAGTCTGATAAAGTATGGACACCTCGGTGATGTTATCTGCATTATCTAGCATACGGCTATCTATGTTCATGATAACTGCCCAGCAACTTGTGAGCTTTTTATATAATTAATATGCGTATATTTTATTAATGCTCAATATTTACGAAGTCAGTTTTTGCCATTTAGAATAATTTGTGAAAGCACTTCTCGATATATCACAGCCTTCATAATCTCTCGCATATATTCCAAGCCGTTCTTCAGTGCGTCGAGCGGTATGTCACAAAGATAAGCTGAGCTAGACTATAAATTGATACATGAGTTGAGCATAAGATTTATGCTGTAAAGCTGTATGTCCTCAAAATTGCTGAATAGTGTCTCCTGTTGGAAGGGATAGTAAAATATTGCAAATTCTTAATGGAAAAGAAAGATTGACGCGATTATGTTTTAAAAAAAAAACGAAAATTTGAACGTTGTCATTACAAACGGAATGCTGAAAATGATAAATTTTACTTACTGCCTTTTGATGAAATTGTTAAATCGATTGGTAAACAAATGAGGAAAGTCATCATTAATACTACATATAAAGCAGTAATAGCTTTGTTTTTAATTTGTCTTAAATCGTCTGAATAAAATGGCCAGTTAGCCACCATTGTTTCAAGGAATTATGCAGAATTCAATATTGAACACGTGAACAAAGATATGTCTAATAAGTAGGAAAGAATAAACTCAGATAATAACGTGGCAAGTTTACAAAAAGTATAAAATGTAACATCACGCCCTTAAACTCCAAAAAATAGGAAGATCA
>DWTO01005320.1:0-10838 GCA_018244755.1 Jemadia pseudognetus
ATTTGATTGACTCTGACTAATTATTTTCTTACTTTTTAGAGCATATTATTTTGTTACTTTTTAGGGCATATTATTTTTTTTGCAACAGTTTTTTTTGAAGTCGGTTTTTTGTTTTGTTATTACACTGTCAGCCACTCTTCACACCCTCACTTGCTACGTTCCATTTCATCCTACATTAAAATTGATACGATAGACAAATTATGCTAGGTACAGACGGAAAACGTGCTATGAATATATTTGTTAGTTTTATCATAATTAAAAGCGCATGCATGATTATAAGCGCCGAGGAAATTAAGTCATAAAACCATGAATATACATATGTATTATTTACAATGTTTAAACTTGCGTGGGTTGCAATGAGTCATAAAAATCCTTTCAACCATTACACCATTAGTTCAGATGCATTTACAACATGTGTAATTACAGTTGATGGCTGTCCCCATTACGTACCTGGCGGTGACGCGGAGATTTGTAGCGATACCCATTGCAAGTAAAATTGAACATCGTACCATGATAATTATATATCGTTAATCAGATCCACACACACGCAAATTGTGTTTTATAATAGAAAACCGTAATTTTGATACATTGATGAGAAAAACGTAACATCACACCAGTAGGCCTCGAAGAGGTAGGAAGAGAAGCGTAATATATGCCCACGCTACATTAGTTATGTTTACGACCCACTACTAAAAATTTTAACTAGAAAAATGCAAGTTACAATATCCGATAATACACGACCCGGAAATCTAACTCAGAGCATATGAATCAACCACACTACAACATATGAAGTAACCACACGATCAACGAGGAGTTATGTATAAGAACTTTATATTTTAACATAAGCTTCTGGTTAGACTTTTTAGTTTAAATAGAATTGGAAAGCGGAATAAAAATGGACTAAACAAAAGACGAAGCAAACTATGCATGGTCAAAAGACAATTAAAAAGTCCTAATACCAACACCGCCGTTCATAACAGGAACACGTTAAATTTATTGTTAAAGAAGGAAGTGAAAATTAGTATACAAGATTTCTCTAGAAAACATAAACACTGAGAATGTCTTAGTTACTTATAGGTATAATGTTTTGGTGTGTTTTAGATTAGACGTGTTAATTTCAACAAGAACCGGTAAAATGTAGTGTGTCAACATAACACAGTAAAAAAGTAATTGATATCATTGCGACTGCCTCGTTGGTGGTGTTGGTTGCAAGAGCGACTGCTGATCGAAAGTTGCTGGGTTCAAACCCGGTTCGGGTAATATTGGATTTTTGTAACATAGATTTTCTTGTAGTGGCTCGGAATCTGGATTTATGCCCAGTGTATGACAATAGGTTCACCCTCCCCTCTACTCTATAGTGGGACGTAAACGTAACTCGTTAAGTTAAATGTGATAGTGTACCTCACTCGTCTGTCCACCTCTTCGGGAATCACAGGCGTGATTTTACATATAAAAACCAAATCGTATCACGATTGATCACAACTGTAATTAAGTAGTTTAAAATATAAAAAGTTCCTGGAAATAATAGCATGAAATAACAGTAAATTAACGCAAATTGCGGCTCACACTGGTCCTAGCAAAGTGCTCTCTATGTAATTACGATATTCTCATTTCCTTTTAATTTTATTTACGCTTACATTAATATTTAAGTCGTCGTGTTGTACCAACGCTTAGGGATGTTTGTGCTTCGGCTTTTGTTTGAATAATCCTATTGTACTCTTTATAAACTTAATCGAATAACTACTCAAATTATTAAAGTTTCTCAAATTACTTAAGAGGTATTTCGGTGATAATAGTCGTGATGTTACGTTTTTGTTACTACATATATTAAACAACGATAAATAAGAAATTAACTCTGCGATAAATACACTTGAATGAACATTGTAGTCGTTGCCTTGTACGAGTAACTACTGATTTGTATGTATAATGACTTAATTGGCTTTTGTTTTAATATTTCTGATTTTTATCAATTTGCGTCTGCTTTAAGTACCTATATTTTATTTATTTATTTAACAATTTTGTACACAAATAAAACAATAAATAGAAAAAACCATAGGTACAAAAGAGATATTTTTGTACTTCTCTAAAAAGGTTTATTATCCGTGGTATTCCCAATAATTTATTAAAAACATATCCAGATCACAAGTTACATCAGTGACCGTCCTGTTCATTTTTGTGCTTCTGCGTATGAAACTTGGTAAGCGCAAATCATTAGTGTTCAAATATCTGAAGTTGTTACATAGCTTTTTTGTATACAATATCAATTTTACAGAATTATAAGCATGCAGCGCGGTGAGAGCGCTGCGTGGCTGCGCAGCGGAGCGCCCGCGCTGGTCGTACGTCTGTTGCGTGTAGTCGGACTTGCGCCGCTGCTGTACGACTCGCGCGGAGTGCGCGTGTCGCGCGCGCTCGTGCTCTACGGGAAAATTTTCATGACCGTTTTAAGTAAATGTTCTTAATGTCTAAATGTTAATCTATGTCGGGTGGAGTATTTGTCTAACAGTATTTGTCTAACAGTCATATTCGACCCCATTGCTTAATATGCCTTTCGAACCTCGGAAACATTCGTGTACATTTGCTACTAACGGTCACAGGTCCATCATCAACTGCACATAGTATTGCTTCACTTTACATATCGCAATCTGTAACCGGCCACAGGACATAATTTATTACGTCCATGCGTTTCTGGTAGCAATGCTAGGACCATACAAGCCAGACCTCGCATCCCGATATTTTAAAACATTAATGCGAAATTTCAGGTGCCATTACCATATTGTTCCTGATCGTTCACGCGCAACTGGTACTTTTCAACAGCAATGCTTCATTCAATAGGACGACGTATCTTGTCTGGGTCGCGGAGTTAATCTTTCTAATTTCAATGAATTTATATGGAGCTTATTGTGCATCAGATCGCATGAAAACATGGATTGAGCTAGTGAAACAAATAGAAATGGTAATTATTAAACGTATTAAGAGATCTCGTACAGCTAAGATTTCCTTGAACTCAATCCACAAAATATAATATAAATTCAATATAAACGCATTCGGGCCGGCTCGAGACCGTTTTAATACCTTTATTCGTGCTGAAGGGTATTGCAGCTGTTTGTTCAACATATTAGACAAATCTTCAAATACTTCTACACAATTTTCAGCACTTTATTAATTTGCATATGTAAAATAATCAATTATGTTGCTCATTATCGCATAAATTAAACATGAACGCACAACCTTTAGTTGAAGAGCTACCCCAATCAGTGGGAGGGACATGAAAACGTTACTATATAAGCTGTTCCTGATAAAGTACTTATTAATCTGTTTCAATTAGTAGATCTATACAAATCTTTTTTCCGACCCTTACTTGCCACATTTTCTCTACATAGTCAGTTAATATAGTATTCGGTAAAGAAATAATGTCTTTTATCGCTATTTGTCGCGCTTCTTCTTATAAAGCTTCCACTCTGTTAACACGGTTAGAAATGCACCTGTATCTGTAGGTTGAATTGATCCGCTGATTTGACTCTTTTGATATTCTTCCAGGTGAAGGCCCAGCTCGGCGATAACAGTCACTATAGCGGAACTAAGAGCAAGGAATTTAAACTCGTCGTGCTATCAATATTTGTATTAATCCTCCTCGTACTTTCAACCTTTTACATGGCCCGAAAATATGCTTCCGAAGGAAATATACAATGTACCGTTAAATTCTCTACTACCTACCTAGCTTGGTAGCATTTACTTTTCAGTAGTTCAAAAAAATGGGGTTCACTTTTAAGTTAAGACGTAGATTGTGTAATAGTGCTTTATATTTTCGTTCTATTTATTAAATATACATATTTTCAATTTTGCTTTCAGTATCGTGGTCGCTTATATTGGCAGCGTTTCTTTTCTTCTATACAAATGTTAATGTCATTATCATGCAGTTGATATTAACAAGCTTGCACTTAGCGTCACTACTGGCCAGTTTCAACAAGTATGTGCAACGGTCATCTTGTGACATTGCCAAGGACTTAGAAAGTCAATCAGGTATGCCCTACTTAACATTACAATATCAAACATAAGTATGGTCTTGTGTTGTGGGTGTATTGAGCATTTTCGAATTATGTTCTATTTAGTTCATGTTAAGGTAAATTCAAATTTTCGTCCTCATTATTATCGTCCCCTATCAGTATTTCCTGGTCTACATTGATCGTTCTGTTAAGCGACATTACGTCTCTTACCTTTGGCTTGCAGTATTTACATTTTGTCTGCAGGCTTACGCAGACAATGTAAATTCATTCTTGCATTCTTGCTTCATCATCTTGCTCGCCACGGGACGGCTCATGCTACGTTTGTCAAATCGCGTTCACTATTACATAACTCGATTAACCCAACGACATTTGATTCTTTGGCAAATATAGCTCATTCAAAGAACCTCTACTATATAGTAATGTACATTCACAAGTAATATTACTTGTGAATGTATATTAGATTAGGGGGCTATATTTCAATTTGAATTTTTTTCCCGACCCTTTTATCGTTCCGCTGCTGGAACAGGTGTCTCCTCTCAGATTGCGGCCATAATTTCCCACACTGGCCAAGTGTGGGTTGGCAAACTTCAGACGCCTTAGAGGACATTTTTCACACGCCTTAGAGAACTGAATAATGAATAATTTGAATACTGTCCACTACTAAAGAAAAGGCAGTTTTCATTTCTTAACGACGTACATTGATGCTCGTATTAATTTAGGTAAAAGTTAGACTATGTATTTATCCGTGATACCTGCTTATATTTGTTCTGATTATATTATTCGTCGTAATTTTGCTACTCGGCTAACATCAACCGAAATTGTACTTGCTTCTACCATCATCTACAAATGATGAAAGATTATGGAAAATGGGTCACGGGATTTCAGTTGGAATAACATACTCTTATTAAAGAGGCTGTTGACATTTTCTTCTAGTACATGAACTTTTTAACGCTGGCATGCTTTAAGGCTATTTCTGTGTGTTATTTTCACTAGCAAGATTCATTGCAATCCGAATACCAAATCTGGAAACGCACTTTAGGTTATACAATGACTTCTCGAACAATCGAGAAGGTAAAAAGAATCAAATTTGTGTCGTGTCAAAGTCGATTTCCTTTTGTAGTGGATCTCGCATTGGCGGGTCTGAGTTTAGCGTAATTCACTACACCCACGTTAAATTCATTTTACATTGAACAAAATCCACAAAGTTCAGTTATCTGTAAAACTGAGTTATCCACTAACAGGCTTGTTATGAACTAACTTTTGTTATCAAGTAACTTGTTCGGTTTACAGAGCTTATCAAACGATTCAGAATTTTACGAAATTTAATTATTACAGTTCACTTTCCAATGGGAGGGGTAATAAGAAAGCATCACAAAACTATTCGCAAGTTGCACTCCATCTACACACAGATCTTCGAATTGGTGACCTCCATGAATAGCGGCAGTACCGGCGTTTTGCTGTTTATGAGTATTATGCATTGTGCCATTCGTCTAACTGTGACGCCTTACTTCTTAATTTTAGCAATGTGTAAGTTATTGAATTGAAGATATTAATTATTCATTTGATATAGAAATAACTACCCATGATTCGACTACACAAATATCTTCTTCACGCATTTTCTCATATGAATGAATGTGGAGGAGGCGCGGCAGGTATGTAAGGATAGAGCTATTTGGCACTCGGTGCTCTCTGCCTACGTGAGGCGTGAGGATATGTATGTATGTACATTTTCTCATATGAGGCTTGTAATACTTGAATTCTGGATCTCAGCATTTGTTGTCAGTGATTCAATTTAGTGCAAAGCGTGGCGACGCTTATGAAAGTAATTTCGGGCCGGATTACGCCAGCGTAGCTGGTCTACGCTGGTTTGTACAATATAATGACGGCTATTTACATTAACTAAAGCGTTATAAATAAAAAACGTAAGTGTTAACGTTAAATGATCATTTACCTTCACTGCAATTATTATGACCGTTTAAACACATGTTAAAAGAAACGACACTAACAACAAGTTGCACGAATATTTTGCAGACGTGCATTTGGAGTTCATCTCGAACGTCTGCCGGCAAATATTGTGGATGGCGTTTTACTTTGTCAATATCAACATGCTCATCACTCCCGGCCATCGTATCATTCAAGAGGTAACATTTATACTGATTTTCACTTTGGGACAATAAAATGTACACTGCAAGAAAATTCAAAGCGCTGCACCCTTGCAACTAAGTCATCATCATCGTGATATCTTAGTCGTGCGATTGTTATACTGGTCTGTCACGTCAGCCTATTGCGGGTTGACTGACTTCAAGACTGAGGTAGTATGTTTCCTCACGACGTTTCTCTTCATCATTATCATCATCATACAGGTAACATTTAAGCTTCATATTTATTGTAAAGAGGTACTCAACAGAATTTATACCCAAGATACTCGGTCTGAGAGGTTCTTTACTAAATGACCAGCAGATAGCTGCTATAGCTGCTGTTTAGCTACTGCTTTCTTTTTAGTCGTTTGCATTGTTTTAAGTCAATGTAATTGTTATTGTTCGGATTTTAAAAGGTGTTCGAAAGCAATGTCGTTTCTATACATTTTAATAGATATAGTTAGAAGTTACGTTAATAGATATAGAATAATTATCATTTAACAACATAATTATTGTGTATTTGGAAGTAATGTCAGTTCATGTCATAAAGATGTGCGTAATGTACATGCAAATAACAGAAAAGGTGCCACATGCCACTAAATGTTCCGCATGCCACTTAATGTTTCGCATGCCACTTAATGTTCCGCATGCCGCTTAATGTTCCGTATATCGCTTAATGTTTCGCATGCCACTTAATTTTTCGCATGCCACTTAATGTTTCGCATGCCACTTAATGTTCCACATGCCACTTAATCTTCCGCATGCCACTTAATGTTCCGCATGCCACTTAATGTTCCGCATGCCACTTGAGGTGCAACATACGTAGTTAATGTCTACCAGAGCCATTTGCAATGTTTTTCTTAGTGCACTAGTGGTTCGTAAATACAAAGCTAGTTTTCTTACTTCAAATTCATTAATTACTATATTTGTTATTGTATCGATTAAGAAGATTAGCAAAGCTAAACATTAATGCGTTAATTCCTGCATTATAATCAATTCTAGGTACGACAAGCCAAGAATTTTTTGAACGATATTATTGTTTTTTACTTCCCACCAATAATATGGAGTGTTTACAGTAAATTGACAAAGAACTCAAAGAAAATCTGCTTGTTCTAAGATGCAGGATGAGTTTAGCTTTGCCTGTATGTTTAGCCTTCTTTTACCGCGTAGGTAATACAGGTTTTAAATAGGCTCGTTTTAAAATTGGATGCCATACAATACACAACTAAATGTCGTTGAAAAACCTGTTAATATCAAGACACGTAGCAGCGGTAATAATAGAATAATATTATTTTGACTAAAGAATAAATTATAAAACGCTTTTTGAATTAAAGGTATTATTTTGTCGCAAACTATTTATAATCACTTTCATAGGTATATATTAACAGTCACTAAAACAGAATACAATTATAGACTGTGTGTCCATCATTTTAGTAATCATTGCCTCGTGCATTGATTCGATATATACAATGACTAGATTATAAGATTTATGAGTAAGTATTTAAGCGAAATTATTTTTTTAATAGAACGAGCAAATACGAATTCTTATCTGTAAACTTATGGAAATAACACATCATTATTCCAAGGAGTTGAGCATCGAATTGCAGAATTTATTTGCGACACTGACCTTGAACGAACTGACATTATCCCCGCTCGACGCGTGCACCCTATCACGAGGACTTCTGTTGACTGTGAGTCAGTTTTACTATATATTCTTTTAATACAATATGGGACCCGGAAACACAAAAACGGTTGTTAATTTTATACTTTAAAAATCCGATTAAGCGTTCTCTGTAGCTGCTCTTATAACTTAATCAATGAATTTAATATGGTTAAAATAATTACCTATGTATATTCTGCATTTCTGTGTATCAAATGTTTAATTTTCTTAAATTGTCTTAAATTCAACTAGCTTTTATTATATCGCCAATTTCATCGTTTCCTCGTGTAAAGTATAAATGAGAGTTAAGGTCGCTTATCTCATTCTTTATCATATATTTTGAAACGTTTAATTTTTTTTTCATTTGGAGATAGACCTAGCATATATGTATAGGTACATATCATACAGCTGAAAGATTACTTTTTTCCGCAACTGAATTCAATGACACGTGGAAAGTAAATGTACTCGTAACTGGTGAAAAGAGGGAGTGTACTACCTTTCTCTGCCTACCCCTTCGAGGATTACAGGCGTGATGTTACGTATGTTAAATTCAAGTACAATCGTATATTCCCAAAATCCATAACATTTGTTTCGTTTTAGGTTATGGGCCTTGCTGTGACATACTCGGTAATGTTGGTGCAGTTTCTACAATCTCAATATGAAAATTAAGTTGTTTAGCAATAGGTAAATGCCTAACATTTTGGGATTTTCGTTTAATTATAATAGTATTTGCCGTGTATGCTAACTTTAACTATGAATTATTAATAATTACACAATGTAAGTTTATTGCACAAGTGTTGTATTTATATAAAATTGCAATTTGCAAGTTTCGCACCGACAACAATTTCTATCGTTTTGATCGTGATCACTCTGTTCTACAAGTGTGCTTAGAGACACCTACCATGTACCCCAAGCCAAACTGCCTTGAACAAATAAAATACAACTTATATTTTTCAGTCCTGTGATAAGTAGCTGTAAATGTATATTCGTTATAAAGTCCCGTTGTGTCGTATAGTGCCATATAAAATGGCGTTTGCAAAAAATTGTTGGAAAAAAAAAACTTTAATTGGCTTTATTTTTAAGCAGTGGCAATTCGTTACCTTTTTGCTTTTTAACAGAATCGTATCCATTAACTACTCCTATGCTGGCTATTCAACGGGAAATATACGCATTCCTTTGTGGCAAGTCAATCAGCGTTCACGACTTAATTATGTATCTATAATGTTACACGAGTGATTGTGTGTTCAGATATTATTATGTGTTACGTTACACTAGCGCTCTACTACGTGTCGACAAATAATTGTAGCGAATATGAGCCGAGTCGTGCTGTCGATATATCGTAAACATCGTCTACAACTTCAAAATGGGCCGTCACTAGAACTTTCGCTCTTTCGGCACGGTCACATTTTTTAGATGTTTAAAAATCTGTGAATTTAATTGTTAATAAATAATTATATTGTATTTTTTATATTTTCATTACCATTACATTACACCAAATCCCACACGTTGTCTTCTTACTTGAGAATTTATAAAAATGAGAGTATAAACTTCTGATAACTCGGTATATCTTTCAGAGTACCGTAGCACTTTTTGAATATTTCCTTCTCAGCACAAAGGGAGGGGGGGGGGAGGAAGAAGCAGTAACATGAGGTTGGAGGTAGGGCGGTTATCGGGGGAGAAGGGCGTAGAAAGGAGAGGGGCGGGGTAAAATGGGGTCAGGGGTTGGGCGGAAATGGACTGGGTAGGTTGTAAAAGTTAGAGGGGTCAGGGGGCAGAGGGTCAGGGGGATACGGTCGATGGTGGGTGTTAACTATGAATGATAAATATCATTTCGACTCATCAGTACGGGTATATGTATATAATATGAACAAGACTGGTGACACTTGTAACCGTCACTAAACGACCCAGGCATTGGAAACTATATACGTCATAATTAATAATAATAACTAAACTTTATACAATACCAGTTATACATTACAAATAACATTTGCAAACCATCTATAATTATAATGTTTAATTATGTTTAAATATAATATATTTAATTATGTTTAAAAGGCCTTGTTCATTATAACATCATTGTTAGAAATTCCGAAACCAGATCCTTGGGTCAATGAATTAAAATGAAAAAGTGAATCAACGAACTTTATTTCAATTTTTAATACAAGCTTATACTGGGCTTAAAAGATGTAGAATTTTCTAGTTGTAATGTTACAAACAAAGTTTAATGCCGGTGACAATATTATAAGCATGATAATCACATGTGTGCAGAATGTGTGGTAAGTAGATAAAATTTTAAAATGACCAACATATTGCTCGATAATATCATGTCGTGATTATGCAGTTAGTGGCAACTGTGCCAACGTCACTAGGTACGACAGGACAACTCCAATGATCTGAAACATTGTGAAATGTTTTTGTGAATATTGTTTATCAATTACGTAACATCATCACACCTGTTACCCCCGAAGAGGTAGGCAAACTATCAATTAGTTTCAGGAGTTTAATTTATTAAAAGTTGCGTAAATAAAATGTGCTCAAGTTTGACAATATTTTACCATTAATTAAATAAGCTACTTCTCAGTAAGTTAAAAATACTGTAGACCAACTTGACTTGTATTGTAACGCACTATTATAAAAGTATTACTGACAGATATAACAAGTGCTCTTGACAAGGTGTACATGCGGAGCGGGTAGAGCGTAGGCCTTAGCAGCATCAGCGACATATAAAGCCCCCGTAATTCCGTGCGATGACCGTCGTAACTCAGGTGCACCTTTGCCATAAGGTTGCAGACCAGTAATCGTATTTTCTCGTTCTGTAAAAAAATACACAGTGTGCAACTATTTTAACTCAAATATAAGTGTTATATGATACGCTTTGTAAAATACATTGACATTTAAAATAGTACATAAATAAAAATTTAAACTAAACAACAAACCGACTTCAAAAAAAACTATTCGAAAACAAAATAATATGCTCTAAAAAGTAAGAAAATAATTAGTCAGAGTCAATCAAATTGTTACGATAATGTAATGTAG
>DWTO01005321.1:0-10837 GCA_018244755.1 Jemadia pseudognetus
ACCTATTCCATAATGGGATGTAAAAGTAACTGGTGAAACGTGGGAGTGGTTCTGCATTCCTCTGCCTACCTCTTCGGTGAATACAGGTGTGAAGTTACTTTTTTAAGGAAAATATTTAAATTACCTGCCATGTAAAAGAACTATTACTATTTATAGTCAGATTGCTATATTGGTAATATAATTGTTTATGGAGTTATAAAACAAAATTATACTATATAGTAGTATATTTGCCTCTTTTACATGTTGGATGTATGATTATAAAGCAATTTACGAATGTATTTTACAAGATACTTTAGGTTCTGGATCTGTGCCTGGTGAATGGTAATAGGCACACCCTTAATTCATGGGAATTATAACATGTGAAACATGGGAGTAATACACTCCTGTGCCTACCCTTTTGAAACAATACAGGTGTGATATTATTTTAGGCTTTTTTTAAATGATCAAGTCTCACCTTTAAGTATTTCAATGTGGATTGGTTTGGATAAATAAGCAATAGTTGTATGTTCATATACACAGAATTTAAAGAAAAGTATAAAAATATAATGTACAACAAATAGGTCACAATACACAATAGATATTATAGGCAATCATATGTATGCACAAAAGTAGGTGTTTCATGAGTAAATATGGTAAATAAATAAAATGAAATAATTGTGATTTTTATAGAATGTTATTGAAATATTACTACGTGATACTAACCTACGCAGCCTCTGGTGGAAACGTTCTGGCGCTGTAGGAAGCACTGTAGGTCGCGCACCTTCAAGTGGGCGATAGTCTGGCGGGATAGCGGGCGAGTGGACAGCACCCTGCAGGGCGCACACATGGTCCCACCGCCGCGTCTGAGGCATCCGCTGCAGTAGTATCTCTCGCACTCTGTGCACGCTCTCTTCCGTTTAAATACGCTGAACTGTACCGCGCAGCTCTCACACGGCATCCTACTCCAGCGTCCCCGCACTATCATCGGTCATACTCCGTGTGACGCATTTAACACTCTCCCTCTTTACCACGATCAAACTCCCAACACTCGTGACTTGTTCTTGTTATATGATTTAGCTTACTGATTTATTAGACATTGATGTCGCAAGGAAATATTTTGTAAAAAACCAAAACATCAGACAAGTGCCATCATGGAATGGAAACGAATTAACTCAATAAACGAACGTTCCGTTTCTAGTTACGACACGACAAATTTAATTTAATTGTCATTCACTAATACTTGCACTCAAAAGTCTATAGGTACTTGTACAAGTACACAGAGTTTTATATTATTGAGTTATGGTACTGTCCGTAAACAAACATGCTGTTAAAACAGTAAATAATGAATCTCATTAATATTCTTATATGTAAAACCAAAACTTTATATTCCATTACAAATGTATCCAAATTTTATAAAATATATTTTGAATTTTATTATTACTATGTATGTATCTACTTATGCGCCATTCCGTTTCACGTTATAAATTTTGAAATAACAATCAGCGAGATGATTTGGAAAATGTTAAATTAAAAGTGTATATTTGACATTATTTGTTTCTGTTACAACTACAAAAATTATTAACCTTTTGTTTCGTGGCTATAATCTAGTGTACAATATAAGGGTAAGACCGTCAAAATTATCAATTATAACACAAAAGTAAAAAAAAATTGTATCACTAATACCTTTCTACATATTTGAAATTATTTGTGCACATTGTTTCATGCAGTATCAAATTTTCGGTTAAAAATATTGTACTTTTATTTCTTTGCTATAAAAAAGGTTTTTTTTCGAAAGATTTTATTATGCTATGGGTACAAAAAATTATGCTATAATGACATATATAAGGAGTGTAGAGCACTTCCACGATTCCGTGCCTAGGTTCGAGTGCGTGACTAGGTCCGAGTCTCACAGGAGGCGCCCGCGGATCGGTCGCACAGCCTTACCCTCTCGCTCTCGGGGCGGAGCTGGGGGTTCAGCCCGTGCTGAGCCTCACTTCCACCTACTCCCAAACCCGCCACAAAAACCGGTGAAGCTGTAGAGGCCACAACAGCATATTGACAATTAGAAAAAAAAACTTCCACGTTTCACCATTTACGTTTACGTCCCACTAAGGAATAGGTGGTGAGCCTATTGCTATGCACCGGGCACACATCTAATTTAGAAAAATCTTATAGTGCCCGACCCGGGATTTGAACCTAGGACCTCCCAATCGGCAGTCGCCCTTGCATCCAACACAACCAACGAGGCAGTCGCATATACAATGTATATACAATGTCGTACAACGTATATCTGTCGCATATACAATGTATATGCGACAGATATACATATATGAAATTTAAAAATATATGAAATTTATATTAGTACATATATGAAATTTAATTAGACATTACTGACTGATAAAATTTCCATGTACCTTTGGACTGCTGAAAATGCTAATTCTAGCGGCCTTACCCACAGGTTATTTTAGTTATTCGCTGTAGTCATCGGTGGTAAATTCGGTATGTCGTCATTTAAATACTACGTTGAGAAGATTTGCTCATACAATACCCTCAGGCTAAAATGATAATTTCGCTTAAATAGATTAGACGAGAACATTATTCAATTTGTTCTCCAAATTCTAGTTTTTCTAGTCTTACAGACATAACGTAACTCTGAACAGACGTAACGGTTCGTTAAATTGTTTCTGCTACATACTGCGAAAGAGTGGAATTAGCTGCCGGTGTCTATTTTTCCTGACTCGTACAACCTAGAATTATTCAAGACAAGAATGAGTTAGAACCTCGTAGGTAACCGTGCAGCTTTCTACGTTGCATCGAGCTTACCACCCGACGGGAGAGCAGTCAAAGCCTTGCTGATTGCGAGTATTGTTAAATAAAACAAGCCCTTTATTGCGTTCATAAATTCTGAGTTACAATAGATAATAGGTGGAATTTCCTCTTAAGCTTTTGTAGTTTGTTATTAAGACTGCTCTTCCGTTAGATGATATATTTAGAACTTGTAATCTCCGCGCTGGCCATGCAGGACGGGCTTTGCAGGGCGAAGGTTCACGCACCGCTTAATTTTTTTAATTTGTTTTATTTTAAATATGTAAGTAGCAATAATCATATGTAATAAAGTATCATATCATATGAGTAGCATAGGAGCTGCTGCTAAGGAACCGATTACAAATTTGTGCATGTATATTTATATTTTACATACAATTGTATTTCGTTCAATACCACTACATACACATAAATGAAATAATTGTTGCACAGTCCGCCAACGAAAGCCTGACAGAAAGTCTGGATACTTCATGACGTCTTAGGCCACGCATAAGTAACCTTTAGGCGTAGTCCTTCAAACCAGAGCAGTATATAGGCACCTCCTTTATTAGTTACGATTGTCATTGTTGTACATGAAATGTTTAATTATGAAAGATTTGCAATTGCAGCTGGGCAAACAGTGAGTATTTACAATATCAAAAGACGAATTCGTCACCGTAACTCACAGCTGAGGTGTCCGAGTGGTTAAGGAGTTGGACTTGAAATCCAATGGGTTCTACCCGCGCAGGTTCGAATCCTGTCCTCAGCGTTAATATTTTTATTCTTTATTTTTATTTAAAAAATTGTGTGATTTGTTATACTTGACTACAATGCTTGAATTTATAAATAAAGCCTGTAAGCTGAGGTGTCCGAGTGGTTAAGGAGTTAGACTTGAAATCCAATGGGTTCTACCCGCGCAGGTTCGAATCCTGTCCTCAGCTTTAATATTTCTGATTCTTCATTTTTATTTAAAAATTTGTGTGATTTGTTATACTTGACTACAATGCTTGAATTTGTAAATAACGCCTGTAAGCTGAGGTGTCGGAGTGGTTAAGGAGTTGGACTTAAAATCCAATTTGTTTTAGCTGCGCAGGTTCGAATCCTGTGCTAAGCGACATTGTTTTTGATTCATTAGTTTTGTATAAAAACGGTTTTATATCGATTCTTTTCCTTTTCAACTTTATTTCAAATTTTGGTTATGTATCTTACCAATAGCAATAAAGTTGTAATTATTTTATTTTTGTTTATTTATATTTTATTGATATTGATGAACAAAGAGCGGACTTCATGCCAATTGGTATTTTCTACCAGTCAACTACTACAACATTACTAGAAAGCTAGACAATACTTTTGAGTAGACAGAAGATTTATATGTACCTACCTATAAACATAAGTATATTGCAATTTATGCTAATTTTCAAATCTAGCATTAAGATGCTGCTATTAATTCGTTTAGCTGCTAAATCACAACATCTTAGCCTATTTTTTCGCATTAATATTTATTGTATTTGTTTTTTTCATTTTATTGCATGTATTTTCATAGTGGGACGTAAACGTAACTGGTGAAACGTGGGAGAGTTCTACATTCCTCTGCCTACCTCTACGGGGATTACAGACGTGATGTGACGTTTTACGTATTTGCTTTTTGAGATTTTGATTTTGACACAGTATAATATATCCACTAATAGATTCCCTAGACGCATTAAAGTATTCGTGAGTGATCTCACAATATTTACCGTGTTTATGATAGAAAAACAAGTATTTTATGCCAGATGTAGGTCTATTTATATAATCATATGAAATACAATTCCAGCCATCAACCGCTTGTCATTAAATTGTAGCAAATTTAAAAAGATTTTTATTTTTAGTTATCTTTGGGAAACAACAATGACATAGATAAAGAATAAATATAGGTACAAATATCTAAAGTATCCGTAATGAATAGTACTCAAATAAACGCTATAAGGGCTGTTGGAAGAGATGTAAAAGTGAAAGTTAAATATTATTATTACGTTGCCAAGTAAAGTTTAACAATAATAATTATATTACGTTTATAGCATACAGTGACTTAACAGTGTTCGTTCGAACTTCGACTATTTTTAGCAAGTTTGGCGAATTTCTGCAAAGTTCTGGCGCGGCTAGAGAAACTTCTCGAACGTAATACTATTAAAGTTGAGTTGGCGGCGCAATGTTTATAGAATGTCGCTTTCAGATAGTTTATGCATTATAACCCATACTTTGACACGACTTGGTCGCGTTGTGATTTGGATTTCAATATAAAGTAATATAACCTATTTTAAACAGTTGATATTTATCGTGACTGCCTCATTGGTCGTATTAGTTGCAAGCGCGACAGCCGAAGGTAGTCCTGGGTTCAGATCCCGGGTCGGGTACTATTAAATTTTTCTAACTTAGATTCTCTAGTAGTCACTCGGACTCTGGATGTGTGCCTGATGAATGGTAATCGGCTCATTACATATTCCATAGTGGGACTTGAACGTAATTGGTGAAATATGGGACTGTACTACACTCCTCTGCCTACCTCTTCGGGGGCAACAAGCGCGTTGTTACGTGTTACGTAACGATATTCGTGATCACTTTGTGCAGTTCCGTTCATGAAAATCTTTAATACGGCGAAGTTTGGTTTAGCCAATATGACTCTACGCCCACAGAGGGTAGGTAGATAAATGATTAAGTAAAGCGGATATCGACGCTCCGTAAAATTAGTTAAAATTAATTACTATGTTGTTTCTGAGAATATATTTGGCCTTTTATTAATTGCACATCAGGAAGAAGTAGAAGCGGCTGGAAGCAGTTAGGTACGAAGAGCTGAAGATGGAGCTGGTGACATGGAAATGGAGACTGTATTCTGCAGTGGACGGGAATCGGCTTATAAGGATAGTAAAGATGAAGAGCTGCTAATTGTACATGCAAAGTATTAACCGTGCAAAAGATCAATCACATTTGATAGGCTTGTAAAGTCCTTATATTTTGAAACACGAAAAAAAACTTTCTCATCGTAATTTGTTCCCGGAATATTTATAATATGGGAATTTTCTACATAATGAGGAGGAAATAATGTTGTGAACACTCCCGAACTGGGTTTGAAAGTATAATAGATAGAATATGGGATTCATAGAGCTGATATGTGATAGAAATGGCTTTTACAATTATATTAAGGAACGAATCGGAAATGTGACATCATAATTCTAACACGGCTAAGTTGCGCATTTTGGAACTTGAAGAATGAAACCGATCTATTTATTTGGTATCTTATTTATTCATTACCTGATTTGATAATCATATTTACGTATTATATGTAATTATAGGAGTGTGACCTCATGTTATCTGGAAACAAAAAGTGCCTTAAAATAAACGAAAAAGTTGATAGTCAAAAAAATTTTTACGATTTCAATTAATATATGTATAGGCGCAGCAAGGTCTTCAAACGAGTTAATTACCCAAGGCGGGGATAGGATGAAAGATCAATCTAAATAAAATATTATATCTTCGTGACACAAATCGTATCATTCTGAAAATGATTTTAATCTTACAAAATAACACTTGTAACAAGAAAACAGTCATTCTCGTTATTAAGATCAACTGTAATTAGATTCAGATATACTTTTATTATCGCGATGCAGAATTATTCGTCGCAGATGTGGTGTGCTAACTTTTCTCCTTCAATGTCTTCAATAAAGATGGCCGCCCCGCGCTACCAACAACACGACGCTCCGCTAGAGCGACTTCTCAGTCACTTGTCACTCTTCACGTTCCATTTGACAATTATCCAATATATAAATAAAAAGATGATAGTCTAAAAGTATAGGCGTTTAAGCGTCGTGTCTATGGAATTGGAAGCACATTGTTTTGCTTTAAGCACTGGACTACAAAGAATCTTGGAAAGTCCGCTCGAGTGAAATACTCTAAATTGTTTCTAACGTTGTACGCTTGTACGCGAGCACGTACTACAATATTAATATCGACAAGGCATCCTGATCAAGGCTTTTGAAATTTACTTCGGTTTTTAAAGCCAGACAAGGGTCGCAAAATTAAATAGGAAACTATATAAAAAAATAGTACCTAAGTTCTCAATGAAACTCCATAGAAAAGGTGGTGCCGTCATTTAGAAGTATTGTTATAATTGGGATAGTTATTTTTGCAAAGCAGATTGTTTTGATCTGAACGTATCTGCTTGACTCACGCTAACTAATTAGTTATCGGCATATCAATGTGTCTAGACTCAGTATAAAATTTCGGATTTTTGTTGTATGTGCTCTTGTTCCTGCGACATCATGACAAGTATACTGCATTGGTAATTCTCGTCAAAGACTTCACAATAACAACACCTTTCGTAACAGGAAACGAATAAGCCTCCTTCTGATATCCTGAACAGATCCAAAAGTAATCTTAAATGTATGGGATCATTACATTTCGCCTTACGTCCATATCGTTCGTTAGCTCGTAACCGAGTTTAGTACTTACTGCGGTACTTCACAGCACTTCGGAACGATCCACTCCAAAATCACGTTAAAACTCCGAAACGTCATTCAATAAATAACAGAACACACCCCGTGGATTAAATTGTTCGGGGTGGGGGGTGCACCGTATTTTATCAAGACCGGCCTGATAAATTGCGCGAAATTCAATTTAAAAGGGTAGGTAATGTTTGTGTCCCTATTACGACGTCACTCGACGGCCGCCTATAAACTCTGTCGGTCCACTGAACAATTGAAATATAGACGCTTCACATACCTTCCTGCATAAGAATATTGGCTCTTCCGCACTATGAAGCGCCACATGTTTTATAGTCTGTAACATATTAGGTAAAAGTATGTGAGATTACGCCAAGAACAATCTAGAATCTAGAACAAATTGGAATTATCTGGATAATTATCGTTTATAATTGTTCCACTTTTGCTCCATCGAGTAGCACCACACTATATATTGAGGGTAAAATTGTAAAAACGCTGTCAGTCATTGTTAAAACAAACGGAAACGAATTCCTTTTCGATAAGTTTTCAAAGTCTAAATATAGTTTTCAAGTAGATACCGTCAATGTCCATAAGGTAAAGGTCCATAAGACTACTTCCTGTCAGGTGGCCAATCTATGTGTTTGCTATAGCCTGGCTAATTTATTGCTCATACTCCCATGGTCTGGGGTCAACGGGGGACGGGGTAACAAAAAATGACATTAAGTTCTTGACTTAGGTTGGATACGTACGATACCTACTAAATGTTTACATTATCTCGTAAACTCCATTTCTCTGCTTACTTCTTCGGGAATTACAGCCGTGACCATACATTTTATTATCTCGTTGGGCCATTCACAAAAATTCTTGGCCAAGTTATGACTTAAGTTCATGTCATAACGGCAATGGCCCTTATAACATAAAAACTAATTCGAAAACTTATTTAAATGTGGCACATACACTTATCAGTACCTTCGATTGCATGAATAACGAGTTCTTAAGGCTATGAAATATCCAATAAGTTGGTTGAAAGAAGACGTAAAAAATGGTGCGTGCCCTTACACTTTTTCCTCATAATTTTGGACTGTCGCCGCTAGGGTCATGATATATGATAAAATATTGCACATTTTGTAGTGTACGCCCCTGCACCGTTATGGTAATTTTAAATGTTATTTATAATATTTCACGGTAGTTACGTAATATTTAGTGGACATGATACACATTTCTTATTTTTTTACGAGGACATATTGCTTGATAAATTCTGAGATTAAAATAAAAATGTATTACTTGAAAAACAACATGTTGTATCCGACTTAATGAAAGCGTATCATACTATTACTTTTTTATTCATTTCAATACGGAATATTTTCCAAATATAGATTTGATGTTATTTATCAGTTATTCTTATATGTAGTTCCTTAACAGTTAATTGTCAAGTTTTAATAAAATTAACAATTAATAAAAGTTTTTACTGGGATACTACTGGCTTTCGTTTTTTGTGAAAAAAAAAGCAGAATTACGTGGGTAGTTCTTTTGATGTAGGTTACAGTACACCAAATATCTGTTTTATAAGGTACGTTCTGTAAATAATACAATTTTATTTCATGTAGCAAATAGCCTACAAATCCTTAATTATAAATGATAAGGACTTGACTAAAATATTAAATTGTACCTAAATGTCAAGGTTAGGTAATCTAGAAAAAAGCTACTGCCCCTCGGTAATCTTTGTAAAATATGTAAGATGTAATAGATTAGAAATTTTCGTTAGTCTGTCTCGAAAAAACGTTGACCCATTTATCAAGCGCGGGACACTTTTTCCCTGACAAATTGTCTGTGACTAATTTTAAGGCCAAGATTAGTTATTTATGTTATAACAGGAATTGTAGGTTTGTACATACTCGTACATATATCAGTTTTTTCAATATACACAAGCAAGATATGAATGGATTTTAGTTTATGCTCAATATACCTGTCAAGTCGGATCACAGCTCAAGATAGAATACCTACAATACAAGATCGGCAATAGTGTGACTGATATATTTTATGTTCTTCATTATTGTCATCGAATCTTCACTTTTTCATTCCAAACATGGACACCGCTCTACTGTTTTATATATTACAGTATAGTAGTAAGTATTATAGTACACTACAAAATGTGCAATATTTCATCATATATCATGACCCTAACGGCGACAGTCCAAAATTATGAGGAAAAAGTGTAAGGGCACGCACCATTATAAGCTTATATGGCAATATATTATATTACCATATTAGCTTATTTAAAATCAACCTTAAAATCTACTAGACAGTTATATACTTGAGTGATGTATAAAATGGACAGCCATCTCGGTCGGCAAGCCGGAGTATCATCTTATCGTTAGTAGCTTAACCGTCTTAACGAGCTGCGAAGGGAATTGGAGATATAGGGATAATTCGTATACTACGGGATTCCTAAATATTATATTAATATAAGACGCTTTACATACCTATTTTTGTGTTCGTAACGAATTCTCTGCGTTACTTTGATAACCTTATTCATGTCATATTTAATTTCAATCTAATACACGAACTTTTTGTTTTAATTGAATCATTTTGGAGTCTGACGCAAATGACAGCTAGACTGGTAGAGTATGTACTGTTTTGAAATATACTAAAACTAAGCAGATTTCTATTTCGGGTTTCATGTGTAATTATTGTTGCACTTCTTTTGGTATTTGCTGATCGGATATATAGTTTGTGCTATCTGGAAATGCATTCATATTGTGATTTAAAATATTTATTAAATCTTGAATACACCAACAAAAAAGCTTGAGGCAAGTTTAATTTGGGTTCATGTATTGACACAGATTGGACTGGCGTCGGGCGGCTGCAGTCGTGTATGTCATGACGTTAGTGGATATCGGCGAATGAAAGTTGCTGAGAGATTTACGAGGGCATCGTATAATAATTTTTCTTCGGATTGCCTATTGAGTTTTTGGAAAGCTTGATATTTTTTAATTATTTTGTAAATTTACAATACCGAAAAAATTAAAATAAAAAAAAATTAAAAGGTTTTTTTCTATGTAGAGATAATGACAACGTAGCAGACAGCAGTCACAAATGACCGTTGCTTCCCGCATGGTCCTATAACCGACATCGAGGCTGGTCACAACCGCGTTGGTGTCTTTAGTGTTATAATCGAAAAAAGAATTTCCAGAATCTCTGAACCAAGAACCAATAGGATTTATATGCCTACTTTTGAAAATTTTGCAAGTCGTTTCGTAGATATCACTGTGCAACGTCATATATCGTAAGTATTGAGAGTTTTGCCAACTATTTCAGTTTAAACACCATTAGATCATTACTACGGTTCATTGCATTGTTTTATAAATATTTAGCTGAAATTAGGCTTTTGCGATTAGATCTGTGTATATTATACGAGGAGCCATGTGAGAAGATTATATAACGCAGGTTAGGCAGGCAGAAGATTATATTTCGCAGGATAAAGTAAAATGTCTAATATTTTTAAAAGTACAGGTAGACATCAAAGCGCGATTAAATAGTTTTTGACATTACCGTCTGAACATTTTGAGAGCGCATTATAA